>JAVMSB010000069.1:0-119022 GCA_031761475.1 Penicillium pancosmium | reverse complement strand
GGAGGGGAGGGACGGCGGGGAGGTGAGTTTCAGCAACCCAGGATAAGGATTGTAGGATTCGACTTGGGTGGAGGAGATCGATGTTTAGTATGTTTAGTGGGGAAGCTGAGCACTCATGGCACTGTGCGGGAGGGGGGAGGTTGTGCGATCAAAGTCGAGACGGCGTTATCTTAGTGCCCCACCACCGCCTTCGATCTTGCCGCCGCCATATAGATCCGTATGTTGTAGACTAGTGGTATAAGACACCAACTCAATTAATACTAAAAGGCAAATTTGCTATTATCTAGGAGCTGTTTCCAGACTTGATATTTACTAGTAGCTACTTTGAATTAAACCTAATGGATAAGGGGCCCAACCTTCTTCAGGAGCCGTTTATCCAGCTTCTGCAGTTCTCCATGATGTAGAGTACGATAGATCTCACCTAGATCCTGACAGGCAAACTCATAGATGTCATTATTCATCTCATCCCACACAAAAAACTTATCACCAGACTGAATAATCTGTGTCATGCCCAACTTATCCTCTAAAATTGGTCGTACTGGGCCAAGACCGAAAGCACGTGCGACAACTGGACCGATGTCATTAGGACTTTCCCAATCAACTTCAAATCCCTTGTCTCTCCATTTTGGGGGAACACAAAGCTTCTAAGAAGATAGATAGTTATGTTAGAGAACTAATCTGTTACTCGGTTTAGGGAGGGTCTTACTGTTGGGGTATCAGAATTCTTGATAGCAGATTCGGGAAGAACTTTGTCGAGAGACATTGCGGGGAAAATTTTTAGGAGATTCGACAGGTGAGCTATTCGTTGACCAGGTGGACCCTCCTTGGCCAGGATACCTGAGTACTAAGAAAAGTCAGTAATATAATCTTGTAAGAATTGGTGGCTGTAGTACTTACTGGTTCAAGTTGCGGGAAAGGGCTCTTGCGTGGTGAGATAGAGGCAGTCGGTATACTGATGACAACTGACGAAGCTTTGAGAGTATTTTGATCACTCGGCAAACAGAAATAAAAAGGGGAGGAATGGTTCGTTGGATAGTAACGAGAATGTGAAGCAGGGAGGTTGGTAGAAGGGTCTGTCCGACGCTACATCCGTATTTCCATCACATGTCAGCATCAGGTGCGCCACTGTAGATATTTATAGAGTACTACTATTTTCCCTTTCAGTTTCGTCATACGCTCCGAATAAATCATAACATTATAATTTGTTTTATCCGACAATCCACTATCACTCTCACCATTCAAAATAAGCCACGGATGATGCGCGAAAATTCCTCTTCGCCGCCCAGGATACCAGAGAGTCCCTCTCCAGTATTCTGGATCTCACCATCGTCACCAACAAACCCATTCATACCATCAGCACCACTAGTCGAAGGCATAAAGCTTCCAAAAGACCCGACCGCCTCAAATAAATTCGTGAGCTCGTGGCTCATCTGTAGTCCATTCAAGGGGCTATTGCCAAGTTCATTTACTCCATTCATCGGGCCGTAAGCAGATAAGTCGTCAATCGAGTGCCCTGCAAGACCAGCCATGGCCACGGCTGCACTTGAGTGAGGATCATTCGAGTCGTTTCCAAAGGGTCGGGCTAGAACGCCCAGTTTCTCGCCGATCTTGCGGAGCCCCTTGATGGTTTTCCACAATCGTTTCGATACATATGACTTCGTGCTGAAGCCATTGATTAGATCAAGCGCCATGTAGAACTCGTCGCGCACTTGTCGGTTGAAGTCGGCCGGGGCATGGCACACTGCAAGGAAGAGGACGGCCAGAGCAGCAACAAGGAAATAGTTGAACGTGATCTGCTGAGTGCGGTAGATATCAGACATCTGGTTGAGGCGGGTGAGGACCCGGACAGTGTCCTTGGCAACATCAACCACGGTTTGTGCATGGCCACGGTCCTCGACGATACTTGCGGCCGAGTGAAGGACGGGACGATAGATGAGGATGCGTAGTTGGTTCATGCGTAGATATAGCAGGATGCGGAGACGTCGCATTCCCCGACTTGCAGGCTCACCGTTCTTGGGAGATTCCACGGGATAGAACTTGAGTTCGTCTGGTACCTGTTTGTACCATTGCAGAACTTGGTAATCCAAATATCCAATCTCGTCGCGTCGTATATCGGTGGTGCCTTCTGAGCCAAGGCCAGAGTACCATATCTTAGAACTTATTCGGTTGTAAGAAATCATACAACGTAGATAAAGTAAAGACGAATCCTAGAAGTAATTGGGTTAGTCAACTAGTTATTGCTAGTGCAAGTCTTTGAGCTTACCGGTTCGGGTAGATTGGGATCGATATCCTCGTCTTGAATTACAAATGGTAAGCCCGTGCCTAGACTCCATCGCCTATCGAGGCTGTATACGGTCCAGAAGATTCGAGTGATCTCGTTCCACTGAGTCTCAAGAGGGAAAGACTTCATCAAAGCATCCTTACGGTGCAGACCCATCTCAAGACACATGCGCGCAGCCAAGCCGATCAGCCGATAGGCCATAGCATCGTCATCAGTATGGAAATGGTAAGTGGCCTGGTGCGGTGCGGACTCAGATTAGTCAAACAAACACATAGGTCATGAGAAGGAGAGTTTACATACCACAATCGCAAAGAGTTGAATATTTTTGATATCATGCGGCTCCCACAACTTCGACTCGATCACCGGCTTGATACTCATAAAAAGTCTCTGGCCGATCTCACTTTGACCACCCGCTTCCACGACCAGCGTGGTAGCCAGAATTAACTTTAACAAAATAGTACTATCGTCCTGAAGACTATCAGCGCCGGGGAGTCCTCTCTGAGCAAATCCAGTCCGCGTGGCAGCTTCCATGAAAGTGTACAACAAATTAGCTTGATTAGTCACAGTGGTAATATCCACCACGGGATACATAATCCCAATCTCTTCTTCGTACACCTTGCATAGACGCACAGCCTCTTCTCGACGGATAGTCCAGATTGGATCCTTGGTCGGATGGATCGTCGGCACAAGTGAGCCCATGTGAGGAGGCGGAGATCCCGCCGGCGTGACATGCGCCGTTGTCAAGTCATCCGGAATTCCGTCTTCTCCCTGGGTTATACCCATACTCTGGAGGCTAGACTTGGCAACATCGAAGTTGAATGCCGAGCTGGTGGGGCCATGGAATCGTGGGTGACGGGATCGTGTCTTCGGCATGGTCGCGGGCATCGGGGTGAAGACCGACTGGGAGCCATCGCGAGAGAGATGATCAAAAGATGGAGACTCGAAGGCGGGCCGAGTACGGAGCTCGTTGAGATTAGTGAATAAATTATTGACCTGGTCTTGCAGAGTCGTGATCTGAGATGTCATCGAGCGGAACTCGCTAAGTTGCGGGGTTACATGGTTAGCCAATGCTCAAAGGAGAAGCGTCAGATCATATATTTCGCGACTTACTCGGAGTCCTTGAAGTTATTGTTGCAGCAATTTGGCGCATATCGGCCTGGTTCTGGTGTCAGTCTCGGCTGTTGCGACATCGATGTTCGCTTTCCGAGCCGGCCATTGCGGGATGGTGGCCAGTAGACGGTAGACGGTAGACGTCATATGATGGGTGGTAAAGGGATAGCTCATACATTCCAAGTTCAGATGCCCACATCTTTGGCAAGGCACTTGGCCGTTACACTTGATCTTGCGACGCTTGCATTCGTTGCTAAACAAAACAGCCGGAGGTTAGTCCCGAAGAACGGCATGTACATACCCGAGGCCTAGCAGAGGGTCACGAAGGAAGCCGTGGCCTGATTGTGCATGAATGCCGTATCTCAGACCCGAGTATAGGGCTGGAGTGGACAGACGGGGCCTCGGAACAATATCAGATGGGGTCAGGCCATCAATCATACCATGCGATGGAGATGTAACGATTCCGCTTTGCGCGCGTGCTGGTTCCGTTGCTCTGTTCCGCCTTCCTCTTGGCGGAATCGGTGCCAGGAGTAGTGGCCTGATCGCCAGGACCTGTCTGTGGTGGGGTACTTTCAAGTTGAGGCGACTCGGAAGCCATTTTACTTGATAATACAAGACGCCAGAGGAGAAGGCTGGAGAGAATCGGCGGCGATGGAGTGCGGAGACCTTCCACGCTCGCGGGGTCGGGGAAGGCCGTTTCCCCAGATCGCTGAGTCACCAATATTCAGGCCCTCCGATTGGTTGGCTTGTACTTCAATCGGGTAAACAATTGCGAGCTAGCATTTCTTTGACATATATGTATGTTGCTTTGATGAATGGAACTATTATTAAAGCTATGGCTATGTATGCACCTCAGTTGGAGACTAGTTCCTGGATTTTATACAGGAGAAGTGCCTTGCCCATCCGTAGAGTCTGTAGCAGTTGAGTGCCCCGGCCTGGGTTCTTGCGCAGCCAGGCAGCAGCAGCGAAAAGACCGACGAGAAAGGAAAGGCGAATGCCCTTATGAATACGCTGTAGAGTCGCACCTTTCTGGGTTCTCTTCGCTGTCCAGTGGCTCCAATATGGGAAAGAACACCGCAGCCAGTAATGAACTTGAGACCACCTGTTCCTGGTTAGCAACTGATCCAGTAAGAAATTGAGGAGTCAGGAAAGATACTCACGGGTAAGTCGAAGAATTCCATCCATCTTCGGTTATGTACCAGCTAGCACACAAGCCCCGACGGAAGACAGTTTTCTGCAGTTGATCCTGCAGCTGCTTTGTCCACGCACGCTCGGCTTCCTCCTTAACTTCATAGGAACTCACCTTGCCCTCGAGAATGGGCTTGATAAACTTGAGCGAGTAATTGACCGCATTCTCAGTCGCAAAGATGACACTAGTATGTCCCGTCGCCGTATTAGGACCGAACAACATGAAGAAGTTAGGGAACTGGTCCATCGCAATTCCCAAATACGCCTGTGCGCCTCCACGCTCGTCCCACAATTCTTGAATATCCTTGCCTCCCTTGCCGGTCATTTTGAGCGGATGGAGCCATTTGTTCGTCTCGAAGCCGTTACCCAGAATGAGGACATCGGCGGGAATCTCCCGAACCTCATCGGTAGGATTGCTTTGGTTACGCGGGTAGAAGCTGCCCGGTCCGATGGTCACACTCTTTGCGTGGACACGGGTCAGTGGTTGCGTGGTCAGCTCGACCTTGGATGAATTCAAACTGCGGTACCAGGTGCCGTCAATGATGCGACGCTTACAGCCTAAGCTGTAGTCTGGGGTGAGAACCTCGTGGTATTTTTCAGGTGCCATCTTGCGCATATGAGCAAGGAAGGCTTCTTCGATCTGCGGTCTCTTCCAGCGACCGTAAGCAGAATCCGTAAACATGGCGAAGAAGTTGTGTTCAAGCATGAGAAACACGTTGTTGCGCAGAAGTCGTGACAGGCCCGGGATATTAGTGCACAGAGTGGGCATCCATCTGTCCCACTTTTCCAGTAAATGTGGCGGGAGGAGATCGGGTTGCACCCACGGAGGCGTTCGCATCAGTTGTGTGATAGAGCGAACATTGGCTTCGGGTTTCGCTAGTTCAGGAACCACTTGTGCGGCACTGCACCCCGAGCCGAAAACGACCACGTCTTTATTTTGCAGATCGATCTCGTCATCCCATCGGGCTGTATGCATGATTTCTCCTTCAAAGCTCTCGATTCCGGGAATATCCTTTGGCCATGTCTTTGGCTCGACCAAGCCCCCTACTCCGCTGACGACGACCTTGGCGCGGACAATCTCTTCCTTGATATAGACTGCGTGGGACCCGTCTTCAATAGCAAGTTGCTCCCGTTCATAAGCCGATAGATCTCCGGTTCCGGGAACAAGGTGCGAAAGGGTTACCTCCCACTCCTCATCTTGCTCAATCCACCGAAGATTCTTGACGTCGGTATGGAACTGAATCTTATCGACGATCTCATACTTTTCACAGACGTCGGCGAGATATTGCGCGATTTCAGGACCAGACGGGTGCAAGGTCGACCAGTTCTTCTTCGGGGCAAAGGAGAAAGAGTAGAATAATGCCGGACTGGAGAAAGAAGAGGTGATAAGGTTAGATAAATGGCGGGTCGCAAACTGGATCGGTGAACACATACATGTCACAGGCAGCACCGGGATACCGGTTGATCCACCAAGTACCTCCAATACCAGACTGTCGCTCAAAGATTCGAAACTGGTCTGTCCCTAGGACCTGCTTCAACCGACAACCCATCGCTACGCCGGACTCTCCGGCGCCGACAATGAGAACGGGGTAGTAGGTATGCGCATCTTTGCCATAGGCATGGCGCTTATGAATGCTCGCGACAGAGGGCATCTCGAGACTCAGATCTCAGCGGTTCTAGCCAAGCTTGACAATAATCAAGTCCACTCCTTAGAGCAGCTCCAGGTGAACCTCAATCTGACAGCTAAGTACAGAGTACTGTGAAGAATAGTAGGAGTGATAGTAGATGCTACCCAGTCAATAGTTACTTTTCGTGAGGTAGGTTGTAGCACAGCATGTGAAGAGTGACAAACACCTAACCGCGGTAACAGTCTTAGGGATAATTTGGAGGGAAGAAATAATAGACTACGATGACAAGAGTAAAATAGATTGCAGATCGGCCCAAATGACCCCAGACTTGAACCAGACTCGAACCAGACTCGAAGCTCTTGTGACGAAAGAGGGGGTTCGGCTTGGCAACCTCGGTAATTCGCTTATGCTTATGCACTACTACACAGTACTAGTATTACTAGTATGCTGGGCTGCTTATGTGCTTCATACTAGTACTAGCCTAGTATCGTCTTTATGAAAGATGTCAATTAATAGCACAGCTTAAAGGGAGTACTACCATACTCATAATACAAAATAAATTGCAAGAAATGATCAAATGAGGTTATCCATGTATACTGTCAATGCCAAGATATCATACAATGCAAGCCGGGTAAATCTCCCGCGCGTCATCCTTTCTTTCCTCTCACTTGTCACCCTTCACCAACATCAAACCACGTATGCCCCTGCAGCAGCCATGGTTACTCTCCAGTCGAGCTCTACGCCGACCCCTTCCCTACAAAGCAAGCCTTAAGGTCCACCTCAATTTCTCCACCTCCCCAATCCGCCCATACCGACCTCTCGACACCCTCCCTGACTCGCGCATCACCACCTTCCAACAACAATGTTTTCTCCCCGAGAAACCAGCCATCCTCCCTCGCTCCGAGTTCCTTAATACACCTGCTCGAACAAAATGGTTCCAAACCAACAGTGATAACGGCAATGGCTTGCCGACAAACGAACCCGATCCCAATCAACCGATCGCCAGCCTAAACACCGAATACCTCCAAACCCACGCCGCAGACGCCTTTGTCCCCCTCGAGCTTACAGAACTGATCGATCCACTCGCGTCAGAAGTACAAAGCTTCCGCCAATTCCACGCCCCGCTACACCTCTTCCTAGAATGGATGCGCGTGGCCAAGACCTCACCCCAAGCAACGAGACTCTACCTAGCACAATGCCAACTCCTCGACCTACCGACCATTTTGCGCGACGACGTGCCAACGCCAGATATAGTCGCGCGTGCTGGGAAGGGCGATGTATACGATGCGAATGTCTGGATTGGCCATCCACCGACATATACGCCTCTGCACCGTGATCCGAATCCGAATCTGTTTGTTCAGCTTGCGGGGCGCAAGATTGTCAGGCTGCTCGCTCCGGGGGATGGTCAGGCTGTTTTCGCGAATGTTAGGAGGTCGTTGGGGAAGAGTAGTGATCGGGGTGCGGCGGCGATTCGTGGGGAGGAAATGATGCATGGGGAAGAGCGGGCGCTGTTGGATGAGATGGTTTGGGGTGTTCCTGTTTCTGCTGGTTCGGATGGGAAGGGGTTTGAGGCTGTGCTGGATGCTGGGGATGGATTGTTTATTCCGAAGGGGTGGTGGCATAGTATTAAAGGTGTTGGGGAAGGCGTTACTGCGTCGGTGAGTTCGCTGCTGTGCATTGATTATGTTGATGCTAGAGTGCTAATTGTTTTTACAGGTCAACTGGTGGTTTCGATGACGATTGGAAGCGTGTACAATAAATAGCAGTATTGAGAAGATATAATTTAGACATGTATTTCACAATATACAATTGTTAGTACTAGGAAACCCTAGCAACTCTTAACCATCTCGAAATCATTGTCAGAACTGCCCCGAATAGTTACTAGGAAGACCAAGACCCGCCCGGTTCACCTCCGACTCCCCGACTCACCTCCACCTCCACCTCCGCCTCGAACCACTTTTCGCCTCCGCAGCCCCAACCCAACCACCAGACCGTGGCAGCATGCAACTATCGCGAACAGCCTACCGTGCAGCCCTCCTCCACCTCAGCGTGAACCCTCTCTTCACCCGCGCCTCAATCCACCAACCCAGCTGGAGCCTCACCACGACAACACCCCAACCCCCAACCTCGCGCCTCTACACAATTCTCTTCCCACAGTGCAAAACCAACACACGACAAGCCCATACAATGTCCACCTCAACCCCCGAAACCAACACCAACCAAGAGACCTCCAAGTCTGATACCCAAAATCCAGGCCCAGAACAACAAGCACAAGAGGCAGAGCAGCTCTACCTCCCCGAAACCGCCTCCACCGAAGAAGGCCAACAAAAAAACCTCCGCCTAGACCTTGGCGCTGACGGCGGCGTCTCGCTGGACCATCTCGGTCCTATGGTCGTGAATGTTGATGGGACGTTATCCCGGATCAGTAATTGGGATAAGATGACGGAGATGGAGCAGAAGAGTACGCTGCGAATCCTTGGGAAGCGGAATAAGCAGCGGTTGGAGGCTTTGAAGGCTCAGGGCGTGGAGTAGTTTAGCCTTGGAGGTAGTAGTACTCCAGGGCCACTGCGTTCTTCCAGGGTTCTCCGCTGGAATCCGAGTTTAATGTGCTGGGAGCGGAGGGGAATGTATGTATTATAGTTATGGGGGTTTGACGAATGTTTACAGCGTTGCATCTGAAAGAGTCTTATTGGGCATATATACACTTCAATTGATTCGTCTATAAATTCAAGTTGAATCCCACATGAGCAATATGATGGCTGGTTGGAGCAGTTCTATAGTTACGCAACGTGGACATAAAAGTTGCCCAACTCTTAAGATACCTCAAGGTTTGCTCTTCCCTGCTCTGCCCTGGCCAGCCCGACATCGCATTAATCAAACAATTTGCCGATATACTTGTGCAGAGTACTCCTAAAGAAAGCCCACAAGTTAGCACCATATTTCAAAATAAAGTCCGGAAACTAAAAATCAAAGCACATGAAGAGCAACTTGACCTACTTAGGTGGTTCAGAGACAAAGTCCCGGGTATACTCCTCAATTTCCGCGAGACCAGTAACAAGATCGACTTCCTCCGGCTTAAGAAATTTCGTCTTGTGAAAGAATTTCCATCCAAAGTAAAGCACCGGGAAAACGCCGATCATAGTGTAAGAGAAGAGGAACGTCGGAATGGACCAATTTCCCGGCAGGAAGACCGTGTAGCCACCGACAAAAGCCATAATCGTCGTAGCAGTAAAAGCAATGTAGGAAATATATGGTTGGAACCAACTGCGGTAAGGTAGCGTTTCGCGGGAAATTCCTTGGGCTTCTAGGGCTTTCTTGAAGCGGATGTATGTGAAAGTGACGACGGAGAAGTTGATGAGTTGGCTTGCAGTCACCTGGGGGAGTAAAGTGTTAGTTTGGGTTTGATATGATATGCACTGATATCACAGCGAGAAGAGAAGTTAAGGGGGGAGGGAACAAGGTATAAAACGTACCAAATTAACAAACCAATTCAAAACAACCGACGCCCCATTCGAAACCTGAAGGAAGCTCAAAAGCGCAATCAAAAGCACAACACCGACACAATAAATAGGCACACCCCTCGATGTACACTTTGTCAAAAAAGCCGGCGCCTTCTTCTCCAACGCCAACCCATAAAGACTCCGACTAGCGCAATAAACATAACTATTCCCCGCACTAAACGAAGCCGTCAAAACGACCGCATTAACAATATGCGGCAAAATAGGTATTCCCAACCGATCCATCGAAATAACATACGGCGAAGCCGCCGCACCGGGTTTATCATTATCAAATGCATCAGCCATGGTGGGATCATTGTACGGAACCAGAATACCAACGCACAAAACGCCGAGAACGAAGAATGCCGTCAATCGGTAGAAGACACCGTTGAATGCCTTTGGAAGCACGACGCGGGGGTTCATTGTTTCCCCGGCAGCCATGGAGACATAATCTGGACCGGCGATGGTAAAACTTGCTGTTATTATCGCGGCTAGGAAACCGAGGAATCGGCCCGTGTCGCCTGTTTTGTAGAACTCGTTGAATGCGCCTGGTTCATTCCAGTATCGGAAACCGAAGCGGTCGCCTAGTGGGTTTCCGCCTAGCATTACCACCACCGTGTAGAAGATTAGGCCGATGCTTAGGAGAACTTTGCCGAGGGAGAGCCAGAATTCGGCTTCGCCGTACCATTTTACGGCGAAGACATTTAGAGCTCTGGTGGAGGGTTAGAATGGGGTTGAAAGTGAAGGGGATGGTGAGTTGGAATTGTTTATGGTTGTGGTTCGTTGATGGGGGATTTGTTCGTACATGTATAGGATCAGGACGATTACATTCATGGCTGCGACGGGTATCACGCTCGTCCAGTAGTTGACGATTAGACTGACGGCGACGATTTCGAAGGGGACGAGGGCGGCTTCGAAGATGAAGAAGTTGTATCCTGCTGCGACACCGAGGGCTTCGTCGACGTAGCGGCCGGCGAAGCGGATGAATGGGGAGGAGATGGGGAGGTAGGTGACCATCTCTGCGAGACCTGGAGAGATGTGAGTATGATGGACTACAATGGAGCTGGGTGAGATGCAAAAGAGAACACTCTTTTGCTTTGTTCCAAGTATGATGGTGCGAGGGAGGTTTTATTTTGGCGCTTTTGGAGTCAAGTGTTGCTTGGGTTGACGGGTTGTTGCTGGGGCTGGGGGTTTGGAGAGGAACTCATACAAACGGTGATAATGAGGATAACGGCACTCCTAGAAAGTCAAGGTATAAGATTCCAATTTGGATATTCAGATGGGCTTTTGGGCAGGATGCGGGGGTTGGATGTCTGGGTCGATTTCGCTTTGGGATTGTTGATATGGACATAGATGGTGGATGTTGATACGTCGGATTTGGAACAAGCTTTGCCTAGATCTGCTTACGTCCTTGGAGGTGGTTGAAGGACTGGAAATTCTTTTTCTTTTCTTTTGCCTTTTTTTCTGTCTCCGATTTTCTCTGCTTTTGTTCTTGTTGTATTCTTTTTTCTGATCGTGATTCGTATGGTGTTCTTCTCATGTAGAGTTTATACTCCCAATGGAAATTGTCGATATAACCCAGGCTTCCAAGGAAAGACAAATAAGAATCGGAAGAGGGTTTAAACTTACCAAATACTGAATCCAAGGAACAAGCTTCCAGGCCCACTTGTGCGCAGGCCAGAGCCGATCTGCACATACAATGCAGTGCCAATCGTACCACCGATGCCGATCAATTGAACATGGCGCGGTTTTAACTTGCGATGGGTATGGTCATAGGTGGGTTTCATAGAGCCGCCATCGATGGAGTCATCGCGCTTATCCATAGAGTTCTTCTCCACAACCTCCACACCTTTACCCACGACCTTGACAGGGGTGGTCTCCGGGTCAGAGAGAGTGCGGGGAGTCTCCGTGGACTGGATAGCGGCCGCCATTGGCGAATGGGGGCCTAGATCTGATTTAGAGTCTGGGTGGGACATGCTGCTGGCGATGCAGATCGATCACCGTGTCAAATATAAGAATGTTATTGCGGCATGAGAGGTACCAAAAAGAATTTGGGAAAGAAAAGAAAGACAGAAGCGATTTCATCGAGAAAAGAGAAAAAAACAAGGATTGAGATAAAAGAAAATTTGCATCTTGGCGAGTTCCCCTCGATTGCTTGGCAGGCCTTAGAAAGGACTCGTACATAGCGGAATCTGCTTGTTGGCCGAGGCCGTCGGCGTAGTCCGAGCAAACATCCCGAGCTGGGAGCAAATCAGCGGTCCCGGTCGGATTGGAAGCGGCTTCAAGCGGGGCTGTGGGGTTGAGGTATGTCGGCATATGAATGTCAAATCAGCATAATCCAAATCTAGGTCCCGGCCCGGGATAAGATTAACTCATACGGAGAGCTAGATATAGATATGGTGTATGGTATTGGTGATCTTTTGTTAATATACTACCAGTAGTACAAGTACTAGTACTGGTGAGTTGACTAGCAGTAAAGGCAGAGTAAGGCAGGGGAGCCAGTGATCTCGTGCCTTCCCTTCTAAAGCTCCCTCCCTCTCTTCATTCTTCATTCTTCATCTCCATCTTCACCTCGAGCCTTTTTTACCATTTCAACCTTTCCCGTCCAGCCCACTTAGCTCACCAAAAAAATTGTTGATAGATCCCAGTCTGCCCTGTCGGAATTTGACTGGATCGAGGCCCGCCTGAAGCCATTGAGGTACGAGATCAAATCCATCAGGGAACATGTCGATCAGAAATTCGAGGCTTTACAATCGGAAATCATCGATATCCAAAAATTCACGCCTCCGCCAATCAAATACACAATACCAGACCCTGCAGCCTTGTCGGATGGAAAAGAGCCGAACTTTGAGATATGGAAGTTCAAGATCGAAAACAAACTACAGGCAAATTCGGACCAATTATACACCCCCCCAGCTTCGAATGGCCTACGTCTTTAGCCGTTGTGAAGGACCTGCTGCCCAACAGCTCGCTCCCCGCCTACGACCTGATGCTTCTCTCCGTTTCAAAGACGCCACTGATATGATCGCCCACCTGGAGAAAATCTACGGAGACCCATGGCGTGCCATACAGGCGTCTCGTCAGTACCATGCTCTTTCCATGGATTGTTCCATGAGGTTTATCGAATTCTTTCCTACATTTTGTCTGTTCGCCGAGAACGCACGCATCCCCGAAGAAGAGCGCAAAGCGAACCTCTTCAAAAAGTTATCGGTTGATTATAAGGAACAACTGATGGATGATCTCAACGGACAAGACTTCAATGAGCTTGTCGATGAATGCAAGCGTCTGGATTGTTATATTTTCTCTGATCCAGATTGAGGATCACCAGCACACACGGCCAATCCACACGATCCGCCCTCCCTCTTCTATATCGACCCTCCCTAGGTTGATGAACTGGCTACCGGCTAGCATGTCAAGTAATCTTACGAGAATCATCGAAATTCTATTTTCAGGGCCATCTGAACGAGAAGGGGGTGTATAATAATACACTGCAGGCTGACGATCGAGCCTGAAAGAAACTCATTTGCATCGAGATCGAGTATCTTCCCTGAATACCCCCATGTATTTATTACTTTAGCTTCTATCTGCTAGTAATATCAAATCCGAGGTCTTCTTTCCCCAGCTCAAAGCCTCATATACTATCAAAATACGAATGAATGAGGGTAAATAATACTAATCGAGAAGCAGTAGTGAAATACCTGTAGAAGTGAAGGACCACTGTCAAATTCCCTTCCGAGGTCTTATCTTTCAATTTCCAGAAAAACATGAGGATCTAGCATATACACATTGCAAAAATCAAGTCATAATGCATATTTCAAGCGACCGTGGCCACCGGGGTTAAAGTCAAAGTCAACCCAATCAATCAAGATGTTCCTTTTCCGCAGGACCATACGGTTGATCCTCATCTCTAGGATCCACTGCCAGTGAGCCATGACTAGCAGCACTATCCGCAGAGACCCTCCGCTTCGACTGATCACCCGCCTGGCCTAACCAGCTTGGCGGGAAGAAACTCTCGTTGTCTTCGAAGTAGACATGGTGGATGACGTCAGAGTCATTGTGATCTCGCTGGGGATTGTCTCGGCGAGTTTGAGGGGCGGCGAGATGGGCTCTAGCTTCTTCGGAGCTGTTCTGCGCCGGTTTGGTAGTAGGAGATGATGGCATGTCTAGGATGGTTGGTATGGGGTACGATGTATGTTGAGAAAGGAGGTTGAATTTGGAAGGTTATGTAAAGTTTGGGGGGCGACTGATCTTTTGGACGAATAGTACATAGTATATAGTATGATCTATTGTCATCTGATTTGCGCCACACCACCCTTCTGCGGGTTATCTGCATGCGGCGATTTGGAGATGGATGGTGCTTTGACGTCATATTATAAGAATAAAGTATTCTATTATTATATTTGCTAGATTAGTAGTAAGTTGACTACTATATACTACTATCAGTTCTTTTTAATCCGATACTACGGAAAAAGATAATATAAAGAGTACCCTCTAAATTGAACGTTGCCAGTTTTATTAGCTGATTTAATGAATTCTCCTGTCAATAAAAATAAGAATATAGACTATACTCCCCCAGCATCGAAGCAATCAATCAGCGAGCCGAGTTCGTCAGCAGCCGACGGGAACAACCCCGCTTGCCCCGCGACTTTCACTTTCCCTCCGATCCAAACCATCCACTCTCTCTTTCACTCTTTCCTCTCACACAAACCCTCCCCCACCAGATACACAACATGGGCGAACGTTTTGCTCCCAAAGTACCAGTCCAACTGGACCCGCCAAAGGATGACCCCATTTCCACAGAGGAATTGGCCAAATGCGACGGTACGCGCGTGCCCCGGTATCTGCTTTTGTGCCGAGGTCGAAACTAACTCGGGAGGATGTCATTCCCAGGTTCCGATTCCAGTCGCCCTACCCTCGTTGCTATGAAGGGCGTTGTCTTTGATGTCACTAAGAACCCGATGTACGGTGCTACCGGCTCTTATAAAGGTATGCAGGGAGGGGCGAGCTATGGACTTTGCCTTTGCGCGAGATTGCGATTGCGGGAAAGGAGAGGAGAGAAGAAAACGGATGCTAATTGATCGACTTCGATATAGTGTTTGCCGGTAAGGATGCCTCTCGTGCGCTCGCCAAGTCGTCCTTGAAGCCTGAGGACTGCGTGCCGGAATGGTATGACCTTGAGGACAAGGAGAAGACTGTCCTGGATGAGTGGTACCAGTTCTTCAGCAAGCGGTATAACATTGTTGGCAAGGTGGAGGGTGCGAAGAATACCTAAAAGACTGAGAGGCTGGGGATGAACCTTGAAATACGCTGGGAAAGGGAACTTGAAAGAAAGGCCTTAAAGTTTATGATAAATCGAGTGTACGAAATATACCCGCGATGATGCTCAATCAGAGAACCGATCACGATCGTTGAAATGGCAATCACAATGCTTTTGATTTAGAATGGTATATCGGGCATTAGATACAGAAACAAGCTCTATACATGTTTTAAATCCTTCAAGTTCACGCGCGCACTCACGCTCACGCCTTACGTGCCTTGCGTTGCGCGCGCTTCTTGCCAATAATCCGATTGCGCTTCGCGACCTTGTCCTCCTCAACATCCTCTTCATCGTCCTTGCTATCCTTGCCCTTTTCTGAGCGCTTCCGCTTCTGACCCTTCTGACCCTTCTCCTCTTCTTGCTCTCCCTTTGCATCCTTCTCTGCCTTCTCCTTAGCCTGTTGTTTCTTCTTGTCTTGCAGCTCTTGACGACGCTTGATGACTTGGGCGTTCTCAATAGCAAACTCAACAACCAGGCGCTTGCGCTTATCCTTCTCTTCCGAGTCCGAGTTCGCTGGGATCTCGATCGGGTGGCAGTTGAGCCAGCGCAGACCCATCAGCGCGTGACGGTGAGTGTAGTATTCGATGAAACCGTAACCACGACTGCGACCACCACCTTCCTTCTCGGGCACCTTAGTACCCTCACGAGTCTCGAAGACAATCTTAGCTTGTCGGACGATACCGGCCTTCTTCTCCTTGCGCTCGTGCTCGAGCTCCTTCATCGTCTCGCGGGATCGCTGCTGCTCTTCCCGAGAGAGGGACTGGCGCTTCTCGGCCTTGACATCCTTGGCGAAACCGACAACGGCCTCACGGGCAAGTTGCTTGAGGTCCTTGGATGTGATGTGACGGGGAAGGTTGCGAATAGACAAACGGGTGAGACTGAGGTGGAGGGCGGGGTTCTTCTTGATGAATCCCTCTCGCTGCTTGTAGCTCTCCTCGCGCATCTTGATCTCGGAGGGAGAAAGCTTCTTGTAGAGAGGGGAGTTGGAGGGGATGGTACCCTCGGACAGCAGGTAGAGACGACGCTTATCCTTGTCACGCACCAGACGGCGCGAAACACCTTCTTCGTTCAGCTTGGCAGCCTCGTTCTTGTTGACGGCACGGGCGACCTGTAGAACTCGACCGTCCAAGGTGTAACGACCAGTAGGGTCGGAATTCTCGTGCTGAAGAATTGAGTGTTTCATGGCCGGTTTGGAGCGTTCCTTTTCGGCGACCACTGTGTCGGGCTTGGGGGCTTCACGGACGCAGGTCATGCAATCCTCGACCTTCCAGAAGCACACAAATCCGGTTCCGCGAGGGCGTTCAGTCTCACGGTCAAGCACAATGCGCGCATATCGAAGGGGGCCGAATTGGGTGAAGTGCTCATAGAGCGTATCGTTGGTACATGTGAATGGCAGGTTGCGGAGGAAGACGGTGCATTCATTACGATCGTCTTCGATTGGTTCCTTGCGGGCCTCCTCGTCCAAATCCTCGAGGTCGTCCAGATCTTCTTCATCGTCTTCGTCCTCATCATCTTCCGCGTCATCATCCTCGTCGGATGAAGTCTCGTCGTCGTCCTCCTTCGCGGCCTTGTCCTCCATATCGACATCCTCGTCCTCCTTGGACTCCTTCTCCTCGTCAGCGTCATCCTTCTTAACATTCTCCCATTGTTCCCTGTCCACGGCCCAATCAACAGCCAGTGTGCGACCATCGATTTCCTTTCCGTTCACGCCTTGAAGAGCCTTCTCAGCGTTCTTCTTTCCGCGCAGAATGACGAAGCCGAAACCGCGAAGTTTGTTGTTTTGCTTGGGGAGATCAGCCCACTTGACCTTTCCGTAACTGCGGAAGAGAGCTGCGAGGTCCTCGATTGTCTTGATGCTCCACGGCAGGTTGCGAATGATCAGCTTAGGGGGCTGGTTTGCGGCATGCTCGTCTTCACGATCTTGCTTGATTTGTTGCGATTTCGCGGCGGGCTTGCTCTTTCCAAGTTTTTCGTCAATCTCACGGTGACGCTGCTGGGCGTATTCGACTCGAATCTTCTTTCCCTCAAAGTCGGCTCCATTGAGCTCCTCCAGGGCGCTCTGGGCATCCTCGAGGTCGGCGAATGTCACGAAACCATAACCCTTGCATTGCTTTTCCGAGTTATTGACAGTGACAGCGTGCTTGAGAACGTAGGATTGCGAAAAGAACTCGGCGAGACTGTCTTTCGTGGCCGTGGCTGGTAGCGATCGAACGAACAGGGTGTTGTTGGGCTTGGCGGCCGTTGAGGCCTTAGTTTCGGCCTTTGTAGGTTCTTCCATCTTGATGTCGGTATCTTGGGCAACACCTTCGTCAGAGAAGCGTCGTTTCCTGTTTGTCTCAGCCATTGTGAATCGTTGACACTGGGACTTTTTTCTGCTGCAAAAAATAAGGCGGCAGAAAAAAGATGGACGGCAACAGAGGCGGTGAGGCGCACCGATAAGGCAGTATTTCTTATCGCATCGCTTATTTCCGGGCCGGCGCCGAACTACCTTAGCTTCCCCAATACTCTACAACAGCACTCTGAACTGTTGCACACTCTCTCAAGCATCCATCATGGACGCTCAATCAAATGCAGCCTCAAGATCGCAGTCCACGGGCTCCGTGACCCCAGCCACCCCCTCAACAAGTCAACCCAAGGTGCAACAACCCAAACCGCAGGCCCTTGCGAACCGCCCTGGCCCATCCGCGATCCTCGTGTCGACACGACAGAAGGGCAATCCAATCTTGAATCATATCAAACTACTTCCATGGGAATACGCAGACATCCCAGCCGATTATGTAGTTGGCCTGACAACATGCGCCCTCTTCCTCTCACTAAAATACCACCGTCTCCACCCCGAATACATCTACTCCCGAGTCCGACTGTTAGCAGGCAAATACAACCTACGCATAGTGCTAGTTATGGTCGACATCCCAAACCACGAAGACCCACTAAAAGAACTCTCCAAAACATCCATAATCAACAACCTCACCCTAATCCTCTGCTGGTCCGCCCCAGAAGCAGCGCAATACCTCGAGCTCTTCAAGTCATCCGAATACGCCCAACCGACCGCAATTCGCTCCCAACAAGCCCAAACATATAAAGAATCCATTGAAGAATTCGTCACAACCCCACGCGCAATCAACAAATCAGACACGGCAAGCTTGATATCCACATTCGGCAGTCTTCAAAATGCGGTCAATGCCCAACCCGAGCAGATCAGCGCGGTTCCGGGCTGGGGTGAGAAGAAGGTTCAACAATGGTGTAGCGCTGTCCGGGAAGATTTCCGGGTTGGAAGTACGAAGAAAACCACTCTGTCTCGGACCCAGGCTCCAAGTAAGCCAAAACCACCAATGGTACCAAGACCTCGTCAGTCCCATCAAGACATGGATGAGGATGAACAAATTCTCCGAGCTGTTATGGAAGAGAGCCGCAGAACGGCGGAATTGGAATCTTTAGCTTCCGCGCCTGCTCAGGAGTCTTCGAAGGAGAAACAGCCGGCTGAGGAGTTGAGTGAAGGTGTCATGGCTGCACTGGCTAAGCTGCGGGATAACGGCGGATGATCTGTGTCAGTCATGTACTACTACACTGCATTCACCTTGCAGAACACATACATCGCATGGGTTTTTACAAAATGGACTTTGCATATCACCCATGCTCAATAAGACCTGTGCGATCTGAAGACATGCATGGTGCGTGATACTGCGCTATCAAATTGCGAGTCCCACCAGGCTCTCTCGACCTACCAGAGATTTGAAGATCCCGAAATGAAGTCAACCAACTATTGAGCGTGGATTCCGGGTTCAGAATATCTATCGGATATGGTTGACCCCATCATCTATGCTCCATTCCCATCCACTCGCATATATGCGAGAACTATCTTAGGGCTTTCGATGAAATGGAATGAAAACGAACTGATCTCCGGGGTTGCTGCGGTGGGCACAGAGCACTTTGGAGGGGTTTCCAATCCGTCATTTCTCGAAACATACAGAACTCCAATCAAGACCTCCAATATCTTCCACTCTAACTTGGTGTAAATTGTTGAAGCGCTACCAATTAGTCTGCCACTACCCACCATATAGTTAGAAGAATCGCAAGTGGTAATTTTTGATCTCAAGATGTCCACTTTTCCCACTTTCCCACTTCCCCGCTCCCCACCTCTGAGGCAGGCACTAAAGGCCCCCCACTGTAAACGCCGCGAGAATCCATGAAATATCAGCAGTAGATTTTTATACCCAGAGTCTTCTAAGGTATCTCGATTGTCACTCCTTGAACCCTTGGACCTACGCGTGCCGAAGATGTCGCCTCTAATCCACAATCCAACAAAGGACGAAGAAGCCCCAATCCTCATTATTGGTGGTGGACCATCAGGTCTTCTGCTCGCTTTCCTTCTCGAGCAACTGAACGGTATCTCCGAGTCTACCCCGCTCAAAATCTACAAGCCATCGTCTAAGTTGAACTAGTTCGTTCCTTGATCATCGAGCGATACCCAACAAGATTGGCAGCCCCTAAAGCGCACGCCCTCTCTCCAAGGTCTCTCGAATTTTGTCGCCAAGCCGGATTAGATGTAAATGAGATCCGCAGCCTTGGAAGTCCTCGTGAAGATGCGTACTGGGTAAACTTTATTACCAGCTTAACTGGAAAGCAAGTTGGTCGGCTTCCATACGAAAGAATGGACAAGGAGGTTCTTAATGATACTCCGACGGCAAGTCTTCTTCAACTAGCATATGAAAGACATCATGAAATTAATTGGCTTTAGATGATCCATAATATCCCGCAGCCTGACTTTGAGGATATTATATCGAAGAGACTGTCAAAGACTGGTTTTGTTGAGGTTCGAAAGAATCATTCGTTCGTGAGCTTGCAGCAGGGAAGTTACATGCAGGCCGATAGCATCTTTCTTTGTCTGGATTACTAACTCATACTAGAATGACAATGAAGTGATAACAACCGTAGAGGACCGTGCCGCTCAGAAAGAGTACAGGATTAAATCCCGACATGTCATCGCGTGTGATGGTGCCAAAAGTGCTGTGAGGAAGCATCTCGGGATCACAAGCGAAGGCGAAGAAGCCAGTCAGTTTACCATGCATATTCAAATTTTCTATATTTCTAAATATGGCAAACAATATACTGATTATAATAAATAGCCGAAACTATGATGACGATTCATATCAAGGCTGATCTCAGACCTGTGATCAAAGAGCGAGTCGGTATGCTTCATTGGGTTATGGATCCACAAGTATCCGGGTTTATAATCGGCTACGAGCTGTCCGGTAATCAAGTTCTGATTTGCAATTTCGATGTGAGTACTAGCATCTTCACCCCAGATATAACTATATACAAGCACATACCGACGCATGCGCGTGCAGTCCGAGAAACACCCCGTGGACTCATGGAATGAAGAACATTGCCGAAAAGTGGTAGATGCGGCATTTGGCGTCAGCATACCATACGATGTGCTCAGCTTCCGTCCATGGCTCCTAAGTCGGAAAGTAGCACATTCATATCGCGCTGGGAACGTCTTCCTGTGAGTATTATGCTTTCTATGGCAATTAATACAACTGCTCTAACCCACCCTTCTAGAGCTGGTGATGCTGCACACTCGTTCCCGCCTACGGGCGGTCTCGGTCTGAATTCCGGCCTGGGAGACGTGCACAATCTTGCATATAAGCTTGCTGCCGTCCATCATGGATGGGGCGGAGATGATCTACTTGATACCTACCAGGCCGAACGTCGCCAAGTCGCTCTCATCAACGCAGAGCAAAGTGTGAAGAATGGCAAGCAGATATTTGGCTTGCTGAAGGCACTTGGTACTACAGATCCAGATTTGGAGGTTTCTAGAAAAAATCTCTATCGAAATATTCAGGATCCTGAGGCCATGGTCGAGATCAACAAGGGAATTGAAGGTCAACGTGAGCATTTTGATAATCTGGGCCTTCATATTGGTTATGTGTATGGTGACACGCAAGTTCCGAAAAATGTTTCGCTATTCAAATCTTTGTGTGTCCCAGGAGCTCGACTTCCACATGCCTGGATTGAAGTGCTTACTGAGCAGTTACCATTGCCTGCAATTGACTCTTCGTATGTGCGAGAGCTATCGATTGAGCTAATTTCCCAAAAGCGATTCTCTACGCTAGACCTGTGTCGTCTTGATTCTTTCACTCTCCTAGTTTATGAGCGGAATGCCGCCCATCTCAAGTCGTCTGTCAAACGACTCTTCGAGATTCTACCTGCTCATTTAGCTAGTGTTCTATCACTGCGAGTTGTTGTGTATGGGGTTGATTTTGCGCTGCAACCTGGGTTGGAGAACGCTCAGTGGGCCGACTTGATGGGATTAAGTGGACATGCGGTACTAGTTCGCCCAGATCAACATATTTTGGCTTGTCTTCCAAAAAGTTCGGGGCCAGAAGAGCTGCTAGAATCGTTGCAGACTCATTTGTCCTGGTGAAGAGCATCTCTGGAAATTAGAAATTTCTAGACGCTGCATTAAAGAGGAATTGGTTATTGGAATACTCTCCGTCAATCTCATTTGCGTCCTCAGCTAAACACTATTTACTATAACCACCTCTGACAATGATCACTCGTAATTATGTCATTAGAAACCGCGGCAGCCCGCGATGTAGTTATTCCCCACATGCTCGCTTCCCCACACTGACATCCCGCCTCGCTATTTAAAAGACCGAATCAGACATCACTAGGTGGAATGAAATTTAATTATTACTAGGACATACCTACTAAACTGCGGAACCCTTCACGATTCTCTCTTCTACTATGACTGAATCGGCCCCACACCCAGGCCTCGCCCTCAAGGATGCCAGACTGCTCCTCGAACACCCTTATCTCCCAATGGAGGCAGGAGTAGCTCATACTGAAGACGGCATGACCCATATTGCCGCGTCAACCTACATGAAGTCCTGCACAGGCGCAATGATAGACTGGTGGTTCGGATGGATCCACAACACGGGGCAGTACAAGATATGGCACCCTCGCGACCACGTCTTCTCTGACTGGGAGGGCCCGCGCGAGAACAATAGCACTTATATCGGCGGCCATCATCTAGTCCATGAGTATATTGGAGGTGAGCTTCAGAAGTTGAAAATATCTTTCAAAGACCCGAGCGAGTACTTCGGGCCTGACTGGAAGGCTGCGTTCCAGAATGCGGGATATTCGACGGCCGTTTGTGGAAGAACAGGGATGTGGGATGATGAGAATGACAATGTTACGTATGTGGGGCATTTGATTCATTTGGTTAAGAATGAACCAGATGGTGTCAGAATGCGATCTAGGTTTTGGCTGGGTGATGTGGACGGAGTTACTGATCCGGAGATTAGGAAGGCAAATGTGCCGGACGAATTTGCAAAGGGGTTATTGAAGCATGCTACGGAAGAGATGGCTATACTTGCTACTGTTCTTCCTGATATGTATCATAAATTTTCTGGGGTAGGTGCGGAGAAGCTTTGAGATTTTCTACTACTAGTACTAGTTTTCACTCCAATGTCAAACGTTTTCTCATGCCAGCCCTGAAGCAGGCCATTTAGACTAGTAGTCTGGCCATCTGTATTTCTAATTTCTTGACTAGTATTCTGAAGTTCATCCCTACTTTAATTCAATACACTCTGGCCATAGTTCTCACGGGCAATATCTGCCAATCTTCCAATAATATCGTTCATCTGAGCGGAAACACCCCATCTCGACGCGACAGTTTTGAGGATTATCTGCAGTGAATTGATCTCGCCCAAGAGGTTGATCGAAACAGTGGCCTTTTCGTTGTTCGGATTCAGTCCTTCCAAGAAATCTTCAATATTGTCATGATTTGGTGAAGTAGATTCCCCGTGGAGCTGAGAGCTCCAAACATCCGACCATGTGTACTTTTTGGGAACTTCGATCACTTCCCGGTTGAGAAGACACATGGCGGTTATTACAACCGCCGATGTAAATACCGCCGTCGGTATATGCATAGTGTATGCTTGGCTTAGAGGCAAGTTATCCAGAATCCTGGTAATTGAGATTGCATGAAGAGTTGCTCGAAGAGCATCCGCCTTCAAAGCCCAAGAATGAAGATCGAATTCTCCAAGATGGCCTTTAGCATGTACACCACCAAGAATCTGGGGTAGATTGAATTGACTGCACAACCATCGATATATTAAGATCGATGGTGCAGTCGCTTCGATGAACACAGAATGCCATCGGATGAATACCTGAAGATGATGCACATTAGAAGCCTCGGACCTAGGCATAATATTCCCTTCGAAGATATTGAGCATCGATTGGACAATCTGTCTCTTTGAGACAGTGCCAAACACCTGCCATTTTGCTTCGTGTAAGTCAGATATCAAGGATTGCAACCCCTCGATGATAACAAATATTGAGAAATGAGAAAGTTGCAGCGGATTGGTAGCATAATTAGACGAGAAAATGCGGGCAAAAGCTTCCGACATTGGATGTCCCTTGGCTGAGTTCTGCATTTCAATAATCCATTCATCAGCAGTTGGAGCTGCAAATGCTTCATCGGAGCAGGCTGTTCCGATCCTATTAATCAGATGCCTTGCGCTAGCTGGAGAGCCAGATGCTTGAGATATGAGACCATCAAGAATATAGTGGCCAAGTATAGCCCGTCGTTGAACCTCTATTGCAGCCCAGCTCCTCCAGGCGGTATTCTTCTCCTCGTCCGACATCTGAAGAGTTGGTAGATCTTCCGGTAAGACCTCACTTACATTGTACATTCCTGACGTCCTCGCCCAATAGAAGCCCAGGCCATGGAACACAGATGCTGTTGTCCGTATATTAGAATTGCTAGAAAGCAACGCATATGTTTGACCCAGTAATGCGGTGAGCACAAGCTGAACCCCGTCATACGCATCCCATGGCCCTCTGATTTCAATCAACGTTTGCCATGAGGTTGCGACTGCCGTATGTCCAAGGCGCCAAAGCATCTCTCCTTTCTCCAATGCACCTTTCTCGCAAACGAATAATGACCCCAGTGCAACCATGTTTAAAAGAAGAGGCGGTATTGACTTTTGCAGGGTGAATGTCTGTTTGTGGATGACTGGAAAACTTGGCGATACGCGTTTAAAGAATTCGTCGAGACAGGCATCTAGAAATGACGAGGTAAATCCTGAATGATGGACTTCGGAGTTTAATCTTCGAGAGAGATCATCGATGAGTTTGTATATCTGGCTCAATGCCATATTTCCAGGGCCCTGTGGTGCCTGTGCTAATTCCAAGTCTCCGGGCACTGGCAGGCCTAGATATTCGCTTGCGCTAGATGCCCCTGGAAAGTCGATCAAGGGTAGCGGTATGGTAGAGTTTCCGTTCGTGTCAGACATCAACCATTCAAGAAGGTTTCCAGAATCTAGCCAATTATGCGACTCTGGAAAATTTGACAGGCAGGCCGGTTCAACCTGTGGGAGACTAGTCGTGGCCGCTGGAGTAGGCGTCCCCTGAGCTTGACCTTGGTCATGCTGTAGAGTTCCAGTCTCGAGCGTTCGATTCTGGTATTGCGTCGAGCTACTACTGCCCATGTGTAATCTCAAATGTCTACCCAGAACATCCTGGCGGCCAAAGTATTTTCCACATTGACGACATTGAAATGGCTTTGAATTTGAATCTGTACATCGATGAGCGAAGGTCATCCTCTCCGACTGTTTTTACTCACGTGTTCGCTCATGCCTCTGGTATTCTTAGTCAATCCATGAACACCGGTTGGGGTAGGAAATGGACAAGACCAACTGTGAGGTGTTCTAATTTTGTGTAATTCTTGCTACATTGGTGGCAATGGAAGCGTTTAGGAGTAGCTGTGCCAGGTGCGTTCTCTGGTCTAGAGGATCCCATCTCGATTGAATGTCTTGGAATCTCTCGTCGAGAAATGAAGCCGGGGTGAAAGTGGGAAAGAAGTGGGGAAGCCGAAGGTGGGGATTTCACCGACATCACTGAGCGACGACGGGGACTTACACGTCAGCAAATGGACGACGCAAAGTCTTGGCGGCTTCAGCAGGTATTTGCTCCTCATTCAGCCTTTTTGATTCGTTTTGTTGAACTATACATACCCTCAATTTGCCAAGGTCTATTCACATGCAATACGAGTCCCAAAAATTATGCGGGACGGGATTGCACAATCGTGATGCTTGTTCCCGAAATTGAGGAATGGGGGTACCGAAAAGGGTCACGGTGAATGTGGGGGGCATCGAGACTTATCCATTTGCTCAAATATAAAACTGGTAACATCTGGCTCGCCAATTTTTCAGACACGTCCACCTTTAATCACTATCCAGTCAAATAGGATATTATCCGTTCCAACTACTCAACATCCATCACAAAAACAAATCGATCAAAGATGGCGCCCTCACTCTCACTGAAGGAATTTCTGAACTACATCAAAGCGTTCAACGCGAAGGATTATGCTGCTCAACACGAATTTTACGACAAAGATGTCACTCTAACGATCCCGGATCCTGAGATTGGAACTCTAGTTGGGTCGAAAGGGGTAATGGAGCATTATTCTATCGTGCACGCCGACGCAAATGAGACTGTCGTCCCGATGATTGCCATGATCGACGAAAATCGAATCTTCTTCAGCATGGAGGCGTACTTCTACTACCTCAGAGCTACCGAAAACGCCGTTCATAGCCACAAGGTGAAGCCGGGGGACGTCATTCGAGTCAAGGTCTGGGCTCTCTACGATATGAAGAATGGGAAAATGGCGAAAATTGTTTGCAATGCTCTCAGCGATGAGTTACTAGGACAAGTTAATGTCGACGAGGCGATTCAGGAGAGCTGGAGTCGGGTTGATGATAATATTAAGGCGGCATGGGCTGATTGAACTTCTCACAGAGATGTGGGATATTATTTAGTTTTATAATATTTTGAACGGATATCCGTACTGAATTTCTACTTTCTAGCAAGGATAATATCATGAATTCACTTTTCATTAATTTTCGTGGTGCAGCTCAGCGTTGAGATCAAGAATATTGCAGCAGTGACCGAGGATTCTCGTGTTGTTTTTGAGGGGAGCTTGAATTCTTGGGCATCCATCAACACTCAGCTCCGGGACGAACTGTGACAGTAAAAAGGGCAGCCAATTCGACTATATACGCGATGGATAAACTTCTGCCCGTTATGTTTGTGAGGTATCCTACTAAGGTTAGTATGGAATGCAGATCTGCAAGTCTCAAGCACCAAATGGTTTCCAAGAATGCATATAAGCCCAAGGGATGGATGAAGACTAATTTTGCAAAGTTCAACTCGTGTTCTTCTACCGTAGCTGCCAGTTTACATTGCTCACATGCCTGGTGGTCATAACGAGCTGTGAAGTTGTTGACGCGATTTACTTCGAAGGATATGCTCTTGCCAGAGAAACTCACCATCATGGTCCAGAACACTCTCTACCCAACAGCTTAACACACACATTCGTTGAAATAACCATAATGAGCTTTTTCAAATCACTCACTCTCTTTTTCTCACTCGTCCCCTCAATCGTCGGAGCCCCAGCCCCTAACATCATTCATGGCCTGTCAGCCCTTGAAACACGAGACTCTCCAGGAACAATAGAGATCCTTGAAAATACACTTCTGGGTTTCTACAACCTTGATAAAGGAGCCATTCAAGAAATAGCCCTCCTCGAATCCGCCCTAAAAGACGTCCAAGCCGGAAAAATAAACCCAGTCACAACCCTGGAAGAAGCTCTCGCATCTCTCGCCGAAATACCCCCCTCATCCAATGAGGAACACAACATCCTGAAAATTGCAACAAACCTCATACTAAACGGTTTAGCACCACAAAACATACTTGACCTCATCGCCGGTATCACAGACCAGGATATCAACTCAAGCAACAATAACAACACCGTGGATCCGTCGAAACCTATCTACCCCAAAAAAAAGACCAAAGACGCACCATATAGCCAAAGCGAAAAAGATCTCCGCTCAGCAATCTTCATCCCAGAAACATTTGAATACGGCGCCAATAATAAAACCCCCGTCCTCCTCGTCCCTGGAACCGCCGATCCAGCTGGCAGTACCTATCACTTCAGCTACGCGAAACTTCTCGCGGAGTCCAACTTTGCAGATCCAGTATGGATAAACATACCAGGGAATTCACTGGGTGATATTCAAGTCAACGCCGAATATGTCGCCTACGCAATGAACTACATCTCCGCCATCTCCAACTCCAGCTCCAGCTCCAACGGCCCCAACGGCCGTAAAATCGGCGTGATATCCTGGTCGCAGGGGGGAATCGACGTACAATGGGCACTGAAATACTGGCCCTCAAGTCGGGAGGTCGTGAACGATTTCATGGCATTGAGCGCAGATTTCCACGGCACACTTTTTGCCGCTGTCTGCCTCACGTCTTCGTCGCCGTTGTGTACGCCGAGTTTTAAACAGCAGTACTATAATTCGAATCTCATCCAAACTCTTCGGGGTGGGGATGAAGGAGGGGATTCGGCATTTGTGCCTACAACGAGTGTCTATTCCGGCGTTGATGAAGTCGTTCAACCTCAGATTGGCACGGATGCGTCGGCATATTTGCTTGATGAACGGGGTGTGGGCGTAAGTAATGTTCAGATTCAGGTTGGGTGTCCTGGTCTGCCAGCCGGTGGGTTTTATCTTCATGAGACGATGCTGGTTAATCCGCTTGCGTTTGCGCTTTTTGCGGATGCTCTTACGCATGATGGGCCTGGGGAATTGTCGCGGGTTGATTTGGATACTGTTTGTAATCAGTTGGTTCCGCCGGGGCTGGGGCTTGATGACTTGCTGGGGACGGAGGTTATGGCGCTTGTTTATGGGAGTCTTGATACTTTGACTTATGGGTATGTTGGGGATAGTGAGCCACCGATTAAAGAGTATGCTGTGCAATAGTGGATGGGATGGTTCAAGTTGTACATAGTTTACTACTTCTGCATACTAGCTCTGTGAGATTCTACTGCTAGTGCTAATAGCTTTGACCATGAATGTTATGACAGCGTGGGTGCTTTTATGGATATTATGATCCATGAAAAACGGATAATAATGGGGCAGGTTGAAATTCCCAATATTTATATGGCTGAGATACACTGGCACGTGTTACAACGGCCGTAATGCCAAAGATACCAAACTACTACTATACAAAACATAAAGGAAAGTGAGTCACTCGGTATAATCCCCGTCTAGGCGTCAAGGTCAAGTATTGCTCCATGTTGCGACAGAATACTTGGGAGCGTAACCGCTGGAGAGGGTCAAATTGACTGCAGGCTTGTGAACCATTGCTCATTTCACAGCCTGCCCCCATTAAAAGCTCCCGTGTTGGACAGGGTTTCATTACCGAAGAAAGAGCGCAAGTCATCCATTAAAACCAGAGGCGTTTCAATGGAAGCGAAATGCGATCCTCGATCGTGTACTGTTCTTTTCACCACGTTCCCGCTACGCTGAGCCCAGTCCATTGGCTAGTAATGAAAAGGGTAAGTTTCATTGCACGTCAATGGTGAGTTTGAGATGGAACTTACCGTTCTATACCAAAGGTCTGCAGGGAATTCTGAGATGGCGACGGGCTGGTGGACATATGGAAATGAAGACGTATTGATTGCTAGACCGTTTTCGAAAATATGGTCCTAGAGTTGAACCATGTCAGTGAAATAAAACTTGCTAGGTCACTGTATACCATATTTAGAACGGTGAGTTCACTTACGGTAACATGTTCTTTATAATATCGAAATGAAGAGTATGGGCCCTGGATCCAGTACATCATGGTCCAAGTCACGATCTCCAAGGGAGTCCAGACATGAAATTGGACGAACTCCTGCATTAAACTGTAAATCCATATAGCAAGCCCGACTGGGCTATCGGTCATGCCGGTTGCAAGTGACAATGGCTTAGTCTGCATTATCAGGCGGTAACCGGAGCCGAGATGTTCAAATTCCATGATTTTGTTAATGACAAACTCCTCATCAGGGGTAGATAATCCAGCGTGGAAACGCTCCAGATCAGTGCTATTAGGCTGGACCACCCAAAAATTGGAGAGGGCGGAGAGGACAGATTCGGGGTGGCGTCCTGCTTGCTCATGGAGGAGGAAACCTCCTAGGTCGCCTCCCTGAAGGCAGTATTTTGAGTAGTTGAGCTTGTTGACCATAAGGTCGTTGTACGCGTCTGCAAGTGCAATTGGGCCCAAACCTGGTACTGAGGGTGCGGGCGAGAAACCGAATCCGGGCATGCTGGGAGCGACAACATGGAAGGCAGGAGTTGATGTATTGGGAGGGTTGGTGAGGCCGTCGATTATTTCGCCCACCTCCAGGAAGCTGCCCGGCCAACCATGAAGAAAGAGGAGGGGAATTGCATTAGGGCGTGGAGACCGGTGATGTACGAAATGTAGTGGTATAGGATGCGTGAAAATGTCACCCGCCGACACTGTGGTAGTAAATTGCTTGTATCTGGAATTTTGACAATCAGCTTTGAAAATGCACATCTTATCGAGGCCTTGAAAGGATTGCCTTGACGTACTTCTTATTCAAATTTTCTTGGACTTGGAACCAGTCAAACTCATTGACCCAAAAGTCTCTTATTGTGGTCGCGTTGTGACGCGGTGGCCCATCAGCAAAGTCAGGTTGTTGGAGGTCATCGGTGAAGCGGGTCAATGACGCCTTTAACGTGGTTTTCTTAATGAAATCAGGCTTGACATCAATCTGAAAAGGAGCTACGGTGTCTCCGAAAGTACCCTTGAATTCCAGAAGCTGACATGAAGCAGTCGAAGATAGAATGAGGGAGGTTAGCCCGACAATGGGCAGTATGATCTCGGTGGTTTTCATTGTCATAAACTTGATAAGCGCCAATCGAAAAGTTGTTATTTGATTGATGAAGTTGAAGAAGTGACAGGAATGGTCGCCCTTATAGTTAGTCGTCCTTATAGCACTAGTAGTCACCAGGATAGTAGTCGTCAGGATGGCTGCTTGTTAAGCCAGTAGTTATCTTCTCATTGAACCTGAAATTAACCTCCGAGAACTTACTAAACACTAGGACTTCCCAATATGGATTTCAAATCGACAAACCACGGTCACGTTGCATGAGTTTACCCTGTTGCCCGTGCCGGGATTGCTGGCCACGGAGGACGGAGCCGTCAAACGGCCCGCTCCGCGATTACGGCATCCCGAGAATGGAAGTATATAATCGCTGGAAATCGCAGCCAACAGTACTGACTATCCACAAACAAACTTGGAATTCATTTGATACTCAAGCTTCATTAATCCTACCAAACCGCTACAAAGATGGCTCCCATCCACATCGGCTGCCCGCTCTACGATTACCAGACAATCGACATCATCGGACCATGCGATCTACTCAATTCCGCGAGTAAGATGCTCTTGGAGGGAATCAACTACTACGCCCCCGTTGATGCGAAGCTTCTAGAAAAGGCCCCCGAATTCGTCTTCCACCATATCGGAGAGACCCTGGAGCCGGTGCACCTGCTTACGAGCGCTGTAACAGTCGTGCCTACGATCACGGTGGACGACGTCCCCGAATTGGACATCCTCCTCGTCGGTGGTGATATCCCTGCAAACACCAATCTTCCCCCAAAATTGCAGGACCTGATTCGCCGCCATGCTGCTTCTGGAAAGTTGATGTTCACGACTTGTACCGGAGCCGCGGTTGTTGCGGCCACCGGCGCTCTGGACGGCAAGAGGGCCACGGTCAATAATCTCGAGTACAATTGGGTTAAGAAGAGATATCCAAATGTTAAGTGGACAATGGAGAAGAAGTGGATTGTTGATGGAAATATTTGGACTGGGAGTGGAGCTGTGGCGGGGATGGATATGGTTGCCCACTGGATCAAGGAGACTTATGGGCTGGATCTTCTTACCCAGGCGGCATTGTCGCTGGATTATGAACCACGGGATGCTGATGGACTTTTTAATGTCCTGACCCAGCGATACGATTCGACTGGAAAAAAGCTTTCCACCCATGTATTTCCCGACGAGATCTGAGGTATCGGTATGCTGAGATGGTCCCGGGGTAGTCGAGCGGATTTGAGGTCTGGGGTAGAGGTAGTTTATCAGAAACCGGTAGATGATGAGCCTGTCGTGATAGGAAGAGTATCCATCAACAATACATCGCTCCAAAGCTGCTCATATTCTATCCTCTGGACTTCTGTAGAAATCGCGCTTTGTAGTATGGGTTGATCCGGAGTCCGCGCGACATGACGACTCGAATACCGCAATGCAGGGCACCGGTGCAATTTTTGCGTAGATGAGGCTTTGTTAATCGAAACCAGAAGCTCGTGATGGGCATTTCGACTATCACAATCCTGCGTGGGGTTCTCTTTTGATGATGTATAGGAAGTTTTCACACTTCCTATTATCTCGGGCAGCCTTGAAAAGAGACTTTTTGTGGGCACTTGCCTGTCTGTCGACGGCTTAAGAGTCTGTAGATGGGATAGCAGTGTATCAAGATAATCTTGTAGATCGACAGTGTGCTGCGCAATCTCCACGTTCCATTCAGGTACTTCTGGCAGTCCCACGGACAACCTGTACAACACGAATACCGTCAAAATAACCTGATACCATGCGGAAAATGGCAGGCTATTGAGCTCTGCAACTGGAAGGGTAAAAAAATAATCGAGATATTCTTTCGTAGAATGGACGCATTTGATCAAGTTGCTGATGATCATTGGATGTGCAGATAACATGGTGGAATCTTCCTGTTCCTTTGGAGATGGAGGTCTTCTCTGGCCATAGCAATACACCAAGCCCATTTCTTGAACCCTAATCTTGACTGCGTAGTAAGCGTTGATTGGCAGTACTAGGGATTTTCAATCAGCCTAAATAGGGGGCCCAGAGCTTGAGGAGTTCCTACCTGCGTTACGAAGATCTGTTGATAAAGATGACCACCATTCTTCTAACCGCATCATGAATCGTTCAGCATGAATGTGCAGCCGAGGTCCACAGATGCCTTCTGACCGGTAGGTCTCGCAGACTTCCTCGGCAAATTGAATCACTTTCATCACTGGGTATATTAGGAGGTCTGTCTCGAACTCTGGTTGTTGTTCCAGCATCATGGCGCATTGAAGCATGTTTTGGTGGAATTGGAGATTATTGGGCTTCCCCGTTGACATTGCTATTCTAATCAGGTCAGTTCAAGCCCGATAAATTGCCTGCTATCTGGATGGGCAATGGCATCTTACATGCTAGACATGTAATAGCAGCCTAAATAAGCACGGCATGCTTCCTGGGTATACGTATCACCCAGCTCGATTTGCTGCCCAAGCAAGTCGGCAGTCTCTTGATCGAGGCGAAGGTCAACTACCAAGCTGATTGCGATTTGTAAGTATTTGTAAGTTTGCTGACTGCCTGGAACAAAATCGAAGTGGAACCTGACATCAATGAGTTTGTTAGTGACTCCGAGAATGACAACATAGATGGCATTCTGGGAACTGGGATCCTACCAGGCGAGGTAGATAAGTAATCCCTGGAGCAGATCTAGATCCTGCTCGCCAGCTATGAGAACACGCTGAGTGAGGGATTCTTTAAATTGTTTGATCAGAGCATCTTGAAGATGACAGTGATTTGGAGAAGCAACAGCTGCAGCAGCAAGTAATAGAAATGGGCGATCTTCAGCCATTGATGTAGCAGTCCAGGCATCTGAGAGCCGAACGAATGGAAAATAAGATCCCATGCTGCGGAATCTGTCTAGAAGATGCACAATAACGACAGGACTGAGTCCTAGATCAGTGATCCAGGCGGAGTCCGTAGCTGTGGATGAATTCCGCGCGCTTTCTAGGCTATCTTCAGTGGCATCCCTTTTCTCGCTCAGCTCTAGGCCTTCGTTTAATTGTGTATTATCCAGGTACCCTTGGCTCATCCATTCGGCTGTTGGGTGTGGGCTGTCGTTGAAAATTTCAGGATCTGCAGACAGTCCAAAATTCGTATCAACGGGGGTTTGGACGCCACCAAAAGGTGCGCTCGAGCGCGAAAGAAGACCGATGATATTAGTGAGCTTGGACTCAAGGTCGACCAGTCGCCTTCATCCTCCCTGTCAGCAAGGCTAATCCATTGAGTCAAGGCCCCTCCGCGGTCACTTACGGTTTCGCTCGTTCTGAAACTCGAGGTCGCTGTCTCAGCTCCGGGAATACGCAATGGGATTTTGATCTGGCACATCTACTCAAATTAGTAGCCTGAGGGGAAGTATGTGCCATTGGTCAAGGGAATAATGCGCACTTGGTACAAGGCTGTCCCTCCTCGAGTCGAATACATTTCACCTTGAGGACACGGCATTTTTGGCAGGCGGGTGCCGCTTTCTTCGGCTGACGAGATAGGTTCGCCGGAATTGCATTATCCATCATCAATATACTTTGCGTGATCTCGAAATTGTAGGCCCAAAAAATTGAAATGAGGGGCTTGCATGTGCTAACTTTAAAATAGTTTCAGGCCGCCAAACCTGACATTTTAGCTGACAAATCCACACCCTGGTTCCTACAGTACTAATATCAAACAAAGTGCGCGCCCAGAGAATAGCGAGTACGGAGCTGGTGGTGTGGGATTAGACACTAGCACGCCGTTGAGTGATTGATACAGTATAGCCTCCCAGTCTCTTATTGTGATTATTTCTCGATCAGACCATACTGGGTGATACGGAAAGGAAGAGAGCCATAATGATAGTGGTGACCCGATGAAGAGAGACGAGGCAAGAGCGGAGCTATCTAGAGGTAGCCGTCAGATTGTTGGTGAGTGATCAGCTTAGGCTGGTCAGAGGCGTAGGATGAAAAATGAAATGCATTCATTGGGTATTATCATCTGGATCTCTAACCATTTGAGGAAAAACAAACAAAGCACGTAAATCGACAAGCGGTAACTTGAACGGCATATACCCGAACGAAACCTCCCATCCGTTTGAAACCCCCCTAGTGAAAAAGATCCCATAGACCGGAGAGATAGAGATAAACTAACCCACCCCAGCTCCCTCCGAAACAAAAAAGCACAACAAACAAACTGAAGCACAGCACAACGAAAAGCAGGGATATAATGGGACTTGCTTGCGTGACAGAGAGAATCCGAGCAGAGTCATCGATCAGGGATGGGCCATGGGCCGAGCCCGCATAAAAATGAACTAGGAATTTTGGGGAGAAGTCAAATTTGGAAATCGTTAAGGTCGAACACTTCATTTCATCAGCAGCGCGATCATAATTCCTATCCATGGGAAAAAAGCCCCCATCACCATCACCACACCGAACAAATACAAATTTGCGATTGAGGGACGAAGGGAGGATGACTACCCTAGACAGGACAGGCTATAGGATAAAATCCGGCTGCAGCAAGATTGGACGTCACGGCATGCCAGAAGAAAATATGGGACTCGAAGTGGATTCGTCATAATGCGAGGGTTCGTGTTGATGTTCGAGAGTTAAAAAAAAGGAGGAAAAATAGATAAGAAAGGGAAAAGGAAAAAGGAAAAGGAAATTAACAAAATCGAAAAACGGGGAGATAGAGAAAAAAGCAGACACAGAGAAGAGGAAGAGGATAATCTGCTTTCTTCTAGGTAGGCTTCTCGCATCCGATTCGTCCAAGTAGAGCTTTACGATCACTCTGGTCGAAAGGAACACGGCCACGACCCCGGGCACGAACCGACGTGGACCCATTCGACCGGCGACGGTCCAAGCCGGGGGCAGTGTCGACAGCGACGGGGGTAGGGTTAACGCCATCCTTCGCGGCCAGCCGCACGGTGCCGTTCGCCGTAGCTTCGGGGTCGACCTCGGCCTCGTCTTCCTCGTCGCTGCGGCTGTCCTCTGCGGCGCCGGTGGTGATGGTTGTGTAGGCGACGCGGACGATCATGGTGAACCAGACGACGGAGAGAAGTTGGATGGAGACGAGAAATGCTAGGAAGATGAACTTGATGGTGGGGTTCATGCAAACGGGGTTCTCGAGGTTGAAGAATGGAGCGAAGAGGTACATGAAGGCGTCTGGGTAGGGGTTCGTGCTGGTCATTTCGCCGTACTGGTAGGTTCCGAAGGCCATTCTGGCGGGGACGTTCTTGTAGATGTTCCAGCAGAGCATATTATACAGAACGTGCCGTGTGATGAACCAGGTCGACATGAAAATGCCGAATCCGACATTGCAGGCGTTCTGGTAGTGGAGATACTTGAGGATTTTGGCGGACTGTGGGGTAGCTGTCAGTAAATGTGCCGCTGAGGGGGAGTGGAGGGCCAGTATTTGAAACGTACCGGAAGGAGGAAGTCCACAATGTCCATCAGACAAAGTACCACGTTGGACACATTGTAAAAACCGTAGATGTAGGCCGAGGTGAGGAGGGTGCTGGTGATGACGTGGTGGGCGAACATTTGGTAGTGGTCCTTCCGTCTCTCTTCGACATGAATGATAAAGATGGACTGAATGAGAAAAGCCAATTCAACAAGCAAATACCACTTCATCAGACCGGACATGGGACGAGCTGGCCAATCGTCCCAGATAGCGCTGAAATCGAACCAGTAGTTCGAGTTCTTCCAAAGGTACTGTCGGATCCAGCGTTAGCATACTCAACAATCCCACGAGTTTCACCCATGTAGCCGCGGAATAGGAGAAGACATACCAATCCCGTCGCCCAGACAAAGCTGTAGTACATAACTTGCCAACCCTGCTCGGCAATGCGAACTGAAGCCTTTCGTTTCACGCCAGACTGGCGAGCCAATGGCTGTAGAATCCATTCAATTGAAATGGCGCGGACCGCGGTAAGAGCGAGGGCCGCACTGAAAACGAAGTAGACATCGTCCCAGCCCTGAACGTACTTGCCGGAGGCGGGGTTATAGTAGGACAATTCGAAAAAGGGTTGAGTATAGGGACGCAAGGAAGGGTAGAGGTTATGAAGAGCCAGCAACATTGCCAGAATGGTCAGGGAGATACCTGCGCAGCGCCAAGAGTGTTAGTGGAAATCTTGTCAGAAGGCTGCGATAGGGGAACCAGCGTTTAGTCGCATTCGCCAGGGCATAGGAGGTTCTATGCCACAGCGAATAAAGGAATTGGCCAGGGTATCCAGGGAATCAATATCGTACCAATCTGGTTGTTGACCACCCATTCACGGAACGTGGTCTCCTTGGTTCGGGAGCCATTCGGGGAGGAGACATAGACATTGAGCTCCGAGGCAGCTGTCTCCTTGTCCATGTCGGAAGTCGCAACTGGAATAATACCAGTTGGGGAGGTATGTTCAAGTTGATGGGTGGAGACGGGGTAAAAAGGGAGGAGAAGAGGAGCCCAAAAAAGGCGGGTTGAGGGTGAGTCGAGTCGAGTCGAGACTCTTTCGTGGGCCGCGGTCACTTTTTGGGTGGGACAAGGTTGAGTGGGAGCGTTTGTTTGTTGCTGTTCTTTTTTTATATTGCCATAAACACCAAAACGAGGGAATAGCGAGAGAGTAGAGGTCCTGGGGAAGAAGGACTCTGGGCAAAAAAAAAGAAAAGAAAAAGAAAAAACCCAGGATTGCCAGAATCCAAATGGGAGAGAGGGAAAAGAGGTGGAGGGGAAAGTGGTTGAGTCTCGTTTCGTTTCACTTGATGATCGACGCTCCACACCGCCTCATCATTTTGATCGAATGAGCGGAGGGCAATTGTGTACAAAGGACAGGTGGAGGTGGAGGGACAGGGGACAGTATACAGGATACAGGATACAGTGATTCTATTCTATATACTTGTACAAATTATGAATTGTACACTCAGTCCAGCCCGTCCGTCGCCCCGCGAACAAACTCCTGGGCATTCATCCCCAACTGTGCGAGATCCACGCCGCCATGACCAGTAAGTGCCCTAGACATGGCCTGCACCACCTCCGGCTCTTCCCAGATATTGTTCACCACTGTACTCGGACCCGTCCCCGCGCCTGCACCTGCGCCTGAACCTCCTTGCCCCGACCCTGCGCTCGTCCCCCCGCTTCGAGTCCGATCCTCCACCGCCGCGATGGCCTGCCAGTATGCGTCATCGCGCTGCTTGAGCGACCGATCTCGCACAATCGCGTTGCGGGTGACACTTGTGGCGTGGAGCTTTGACTGGACGCCGTTCAACATCTTCAGGGCTGTGGAGACTCCTTGGTCCAATTGTTCTGAAGACGACGGTTGTTTGAAGAAGAATCGGTGCGTCGAGGAGAGGTAGATGATAGCCGCACAGCCCAGGTCAAACACACCGAAGATGAAGGGCCGAGCCAAGGTAGAAATGTAGTAATAGCCATAGCTGACGGGGGCATTCTTGGCTGCTCTGTCCAGTATTGACCCCCCGTTTAGGGCATCGTGAGTCGTCGCAAGGTAGATATCACAGAATGCCACCAAAGATGCAACGAGTGTGAACTTGCCTCGCCAGCGAGTGCATTCGGAGCCGGAGAGGGCCTTCGATGTCACGATCAACAGGATCAGAACATGCACCAGGTGCGGCAGAAGGACCTGGAATGGGAGGTAAAAGAAGAGATATGTAGACGGCGTATTGATCGAGCAGAACTCGCACTTGGTAATGGTATCCGGTCCGAAGGCGAGGTAGATCTTGCGGGCGCTTATCGAAGTGAGGCTTTGTTTGAGGAGCTCATCGGCCGCGGTCAAGGTCTCGCTGGGTCGAAGTCGTGCAAGGCGAGTGAAGAGTACATCGGTGGAGGTGGTGATGCGCGATTTTGTGAGCTGGAAGATATTTTTTTCGGGCGCGTAAGGTATGAAGGGGAAGCTGAGGGCGATGTAGAGACAGATAGCGATGAAGAGGAGATTCAGCGCTCGTTCAGCGCCCTGGGGGATTGGGCGTGGTGGTGGACGAGAGGCGACGGATGCATTGAAAGAACGATATGCTACTAAAAGGCGTGGGAGAACAATTGGGGCGAAGAAGATGACGATCGATTTGATGCTGAGGCCAGCGGTCATGGTTAGAGAAGCGCGCGTAGGTAAGGGTAAGGATAAGAACAGTTCAGCTTTCAACTCACGTCGACCAAGATGGGATTTCTATTCCAGCCATGGTGGCGGCGATTAGGGACAGCCCGTTATTTCATGGGATGCAAAGAAAGGGATGGGGGTACTGAGAAGAAAGGCATTGATGTCAAAGAGGTCAGCGAACGAATATGCGCAGGTGAACAAGCTGAAGTTGGCCCTGGGCGGCCCAAAGGCGGTCTTGGCGCTCCACCGTATACTTCATACTTCCACTCCTAGTTACTTCAGGTTGCCATTATGGAATACTATAGCTGTTATATACAGGATACAATATATTTTACAAGGTGAAAATTCTAGTTTTATTGAGGGGGTACCTATATCTTTACTAGTAGTAGCAGTGCAAACAATGATGTGTTAGTAGAGCAAAGAATGGGTGTTGGCACCCAAACAAAGAAGTGAAAGGCAGAGCATCAATCTAGTACGGATGTTTTTAAATAGCCGCGGCAATAAGATACTCTATAAATATTATTCCATTCTCTATAAATTAAAACAGTATTTCCAAGATCAAAATAAACTCTATCCATCCTTAATTCTCCATTAGTATAATGTACTATAAATTGTATGGCCTCTATCGCAGGGCAGGTGCGACCCAGAGTATCAGTTATCATATCGACTACTATTGCTACTGCTAAAAGTAGTACTAATACAGTAGTTTTCGAAATCAGTTAAACCTCCACACTCTTGTAACTTCATTGCCGGAAAAAAAACCGAAATGCGCTAATCCATTCTTGCTCACCGCTCTGTAATATTGGCAGAACTGCAATGGTAATGGCCGTAGGCCAACAGATGAGCTATTGTAATAATACCGTAATGTCCCATGGAACCACGAAGCCCGTTAGGAGCTCTGCCAATCTGGGGGATCACCCGCTTAGCTCCCTTACAGCCAGGCCTCTTTCGTTCGTCTTTACTTCCTTCGTCGTTCTTCCCATACCTTAGCTCGGCAACAACGCCCCATCCTCACCTAATTTACAAGGCCAGTCTTTATCCGGATGATAGTCGCCGGACTGAGGCTCGGTGATAGAACCGGGAGGTTGCGATCGAATAAATTGGTTTACTGATCCACTTTCTGTGCTCGCAGAACCTTTCCTTCTCTGTGGCACTGGCAGATTTGGATGCGGTTTCCGACTTAACTGCTAACCGCACAAGCTCCCAGTCGATGTTAGACGCCTAGAGCGGGATCGATCGGAATGGCTGGGAGTCGACGATCTGCGATAGCCTGTGAACGCTGCCGAAACACCAAGCGACGCTGTCGACCCCCATATCCATGTCAAGCATGTGTCAAGTATGGCCAAAGTTGCGTTGTCCGAGACAAAGCAAGGTAAAAAATAGACAGACCACCTAGCATAAACCCAGTTAAATAAAGTGCGCAGGCCCCGTCGCGTGCCAAGGGAAACGAACGCCTCGGTACCTCAAACACACAACTCTCCGGCTCCGTTTCAAGATTCTACAAGTCGAGATTCGTTTCAGTCGTTTCGTCGGGATGAACCGCCCGGTTTTCAACCCCTATTGCAAGCAGAGGGACAATCATCTCGTGATCCGCTCGAGATTGTTGTCTATCTGGTCCGCACAGCGTCAATAAAACGATTTAGTATGCATACTCATCACCATAAATGCCTTTCGCTCACACGGGAAAATAGACTATGATTTCAACTGTCATCTCATCGAGCCACGGAGTTCTCGCCTCAACATGACTGCCCCTGCAAGCCTGCCACCACAAGCGAACCCGACTTCGGTTCTGTCAGACCTGGATCATCAAAAAATACAACAGATGATCGGTTCTATGAAGCAGCTAAAAGACACACCAATCGACCTCGTCGACTTGTCCCAAGTCCAATCTACAATAGCCTCCATTTTCATGGAAAGTCCGTCAAACACTACCCTACAAGACATCGATGTCGGGAGCACAAGCGCTCGTCTAGATGACCTGGCTCTTGCTTTTGCTGCTCTTACATTTGAAGCCTTCGCTGAGAGTAACGCTGAAGTCCCACTCGCATTTCTCGAGCTGTCAATGAAAACTGCTGAGGACTATGTCGGCCCGCCAACGCTCAATCTAGCCATTGCACGTTTTCTTCAGCATGTTTGTGTGCTTCGAACTGGGACATCCAATCGTAGTCGAGCGTTGATTGCGCAAGCCGTGCAGGCAGCTCACGATATTGGCATCAACAGGTGCGGTCCGAGTCATGACCCTCTGCAAACTGCCAGGCTTTATTTGGCGCTTTATTTCACCGATCAGTAGGTGCCGTAGTATTCCTTTGCCGAGTCTTGCTAAGCATTTCCCAGGTACTGTGCCATGACACATAATACTGCGCCATGCATCAAGCCGACGGATTATGATCCTGTTATCTTCGAACCACTCCGACAAGCCAGCCCGGAACTTAAAAATTTGATGGAGCTAGTGGTTTTAAATGGGAAAGTACTGGACAAAATGCATGCTTTTCCGTTAACTTACGAGAACGTCATCAGCTTAGAATCCATCATTGGCAAGGCGTGTTTCGCCCTTGGCCAGCCGCTTCTCAACAATGCGCAGAACGAGAAAGGCTTCGAAGCACGCTACGTCAACTTGGCTCATGTTCATATGTTCTGGTAGGTAATTAAGCTAGACCTGTATTTACCACACTAAAGCACTTAGCAGGTCACGCATCATGCTTCGTACACCTTTCCTCCTGTCCAACGAACACTGGTTGTCCTCACTCAGTATCTGCATCCGTGCAGCGCAGATGCTCCTTTCGATATACTTCGACGTCCTCGGCCCATCAATCCAAGCAATAGCTCGGACTGGTTCTCCTGCAACTGATCGAGAGTGGAAATTTGCTCTCAGAATCAATCAGTTGCCACCTACTTGGCGCCAAGTACGGAGAATAATGACATCGGTTTTGATCCTCTTCTTTGCCTTTTGGTATGGCGAGGTCTCATACGACGAGGCCGGCCGCGCATGTGCGTATGCCTTGGCACTTTTGGAATTTGAACGAACGAGATGGGGTGCTACGCTCAATGATTCTAGGCGATCAATCTTATCTCTTGCGGCCGTCAGTGGAATCAATTCTATGGAGTACATTAAGTGGATTCTACCAGGTGCAAATGAAGCCTTCATCGCCAACGTGCTAGATGTGGATCATGTCCAGGCACAAGCAGATCCCACTATGGACCAGCAACCAGATGATGGTGGATCATCTGTCCGTCAGGATTTGGATGGCGATAGCTTTGGAGACTTGCTCTCCTCTACTACTCTATTCTCCGGTGCTTTTCCGCATACAGAATGGGACTTCCACAGCCTATTTAACGCCGATTTGGGAGGAATGGAAAATCTATGATTTCCTTTCGGAACATTATATATTACGCAAGGGGGGAAAATATTCGGATCATATTCTTCGAGAAAAGACGAGGGAAAATTCAGAGAGAATACCTAAACAGTTCGTTTTCCCTGTCTGTCTTGTCTTCAAAGCCTAGCCGCATAGCCACCGCCTGGTCGACTGACCCGTACTCACGATCACGTCGCTTGTTCTCAAGCATAAGATAACCCCGCAATAAGGCTGCCCCACAAATTGCGACTGCTGTTGTCACAATTATAGCCAAGAAGCAAGTCGGATAATGTTCCTCAGCCTCCGGCTTCTTGATGGTCAATGGAGCAACACCATTGCTGATCCCCCAAGCACACCAGAGTAGACCGGAGATGAACGTTTTTTTGGTGTGCCCAGCAATATTTGCACCTACCAGAGCCAAAATCATCATGTAGCCTCCAGCGAAACAGCCGCACATAACGAATCCAAAGATTGCACCGGCTCGTTGTGTGTCCCAGTTCAGCTTCCACATCAGACAGGCGCCCAGTACCACGCAGGCTTCACATGCGATTACAAGCCAGGTTCTGCAGTCTTTGAAAAAAGTGCCAGTGATGCCCACTATGATGCATGTAACAAAGACGCCTCCACCAACTGCTCCGGTCAGCAGTACAGATTGAAAACTGGAATACCCAAAGCTGCTGATAATCACACTGCCAAATCCGGAAATACCCCCATTTGCAAAATGAAGACAAAAGGTAGTTGGAAGGAGAATCCACGTAACTGGGTCCCGCAATAACTCTTTAATCTGATATAATTTGAACTCCTTGTTCTCGATACCGGTCTGTTCCAAACGGATTCGCTCAACTGCAGCCAGCCGCTCATCTGGTTTCAGAAACTTTGCTGAGGCTGGGTTCTGTGGTAGGAGGAAAATTAATACGATACCCCAGACAGCTGTGCCGGCCCCAAGGATGAGATACTGGTACTTCCAGGACCGGAGGCTACCCTGGATATGACCTATCCCGAATATGAGAAGAGATCCCAGAAGGCCTCCTAGCCCAGTGGATGTGTACCACAGTGCGTATCGGAGGGGTTGCTCTGCTCTCTTCCACCACATGGCAATCATGATGGAAAATCCAGGTGCTACAGCACACTCGACAACGCCCAGAAAGAATCTAGCAATATCTTGTCAGCAGTAGTTCACCAAGTTGAGGCTGTTTGTCTCTCTACCTTTGAGCCAGGAAGCCATGATAGCCACCCACGACAACTGTGAGCATAACAACCACTCCCCATGCAATCACTGTACACGCGAGATACCTGCCGATAGGCAGTCTCTGGGCCAGCCAAGCAGCGGGCAGTACTTATGGACGTCAGCGACTATTCACGATCATGCTCATAGAGAAGAAATGGTAATACAAACATCCGGTAACACATCCCCAATAGAAGATAAGTGTAGCGATTGAATATCGCTGCAGATCCAAAACTGGCTGTGGGTCGGGACCAGGAGTGTATCCCTGCACAGTATAGAGATCTAGATCCTCGATAATGCCAAACTGAGAGGCGCCGTTGAGAATGACCTTGTCAACATACTGCAGCATAAATGTAATTATCAGGAGTGGCATTAGGCAGAAATCTATCTTCCGGAGAAGGTGGCAGTCATTCCCATCTGGAATATGGTTTAGATGGACTGCGTATCCTCCGGGTTTCTCCATTGTCAAATGCATTCTCCGATTCCTGAAAATAACCTCACAATTTAGAAAAGGATGTAGGAACAGAGAATCAAATGACTGGTTTTTCTGGAGCTTTATATACTTGATACAGCGTTCCATCTTGGGCTTTTTGCTTGTCTATTTCCCCACGGGGATAGTCCATACACACGCGGGGTGCGGGGAGTCTCTTGGCTCGTACGACAGTCATTATTGGATAATGTAGATTTTCAACGAAGAGGATGCGGGTCTACATTCGGAACCGGAATGTTCTACATCCACCTGCGCTTAATATCCGCTCTACATCCGGATCGCTATATCCGCATTTTATATCTTCTATATCCGCCTACATCCACACCATACAATAAAAACCTATTACAATATTTTGGTTATATAGGAGCGCTGTATTTCCATATCTCTGCTTGAATGCTTGTTCTTTAGAACACAAGAGCCTTTTCTATTTCGTTTCACTGAATCTACTAAGATGGCAAATAATCACACTCATCAATCCCATGGTATTGCCGCCCAAGCTCTGAGCGACATCCTAGACGATTTCAATATCCCTCATCCCACCGACGGAAACGGTCCACGTGTCAAATTCACAGGCACAATTCCACCCCCACAACAAACAAAGAGCGAAAAGATATGCCTCTCGCTTGTCGGAGGAATTCCAGCGCTCGCCTGCGCAGTCACCGCCGCACAAATCTTTGAAGCACGCGGAGGCGACCAGCAAACTATTGAAATTGATCTTCGTCGAGGCCATAACTATATCGATCCTGATATTGGTATGACCCCTTCGCTCAATGGACAAGAGATAACCTTGGATGTAGTTGCTGGAAACCCATTCTCGAGAAATATCTTCGAGACTCGGGATGGGAAGTGGGCAGTCCTTAGTGCTGTGTATGTGGATTTAGCATATCAGTGGACCGCATTACTGGAATGTTCGATGACGGAGAGCGGAGTTAGGGAAGCCGTGAAGAAATGGGATGCTTCTGGTGTGTGAACCGATTGACGTGTAGCTACTGCAGACAGATATGCCGATACTGACATGCAACTAGATCTCGAAACCCTAGCAGCCAAGGCTCATATGCCTATGGCGATCTGCCAGCCCGAATTAGCCTGGACCAATCATCCACAGGGTTCGCACATGGCAAAGCTCCCGATCGTCCCTGTGAAAGAATGGGCAGGTAACAATAATGACACTCATCGCCCTAGACCTTCAGAGGCTGGTCTCCCTAGAAACACTTCGCGTCCTCTTACCGGCCTAAAAGTCCTCGCGATCACCCATGCCATCGCCGGCCCAGCTACCGGCCGAACTCTTGCCGAACACGGAGCCTCAGTTCTCCAAGTGATGTTTACCCACGGCTTTGAGCATGCGTTCGTCTATACATACGCAAACCTAGGCACCGCATCCACCCGCCTGAACCTCAACCGAGAGTCGGACCGCGCTCGCCTTTGGACACTCGTACGCGGCGCCCACGTCTGGATCGACAGTTACCGCGAAGGAGCAATCAGCAAGTTCGGCTTTTCTGACGACGAGATCAGAAAAGTCAACCCGGGTATGATTATCAGCCACGTTCGCTGCTACGGGACTTCTGGCCCCTGGGCGTGGAAACCCGGCTTTGACATGCAGGGTAGCGCGTCGAGCGGGCTAATGTATCTCATGGGCCAGGAAGTCGACGATGGGCGACCGCAATGGCCACCTGGTATGGTGATTAACGACTACACAACAGCGTATTTTGGTACGCTGGCGATTATGGGTATTATTTTACGCCGGTGTAAAGGTCAGAGCACCTGGAGCCAGGGGTGGAGTGTCTCACCTAGTCTTTGTGGGACGGCAATGGGCATCTTGAAGTTCTTTAAAACGAGTATGCTTCCCATTGCAGACTCAGAGGCTAGTGTCGACTCTGCCCTTCCGCCGAAAACACTGGAGAGCGAGACGCCGTTGGGGTACCTGCGGACGTTGGCGCCGCTTCCGAATATGAGCGTTACTCCTCTTCGCTATGAGCATGGTCTCCTGATGACTATGGGATCCGCCAGGCCTGTTTTTCCTGGGTATGATGATGGATACGATGTGACCAAGTTGACCCCGTGGAAGAAGCAGGAACTGATTGGTCATCTTGGGGTCGCCGTGACCGGAAAGTTGGAAAATTTGAGGGCCCTGGGAGCTCTTGAGAGGGATGCAATGAACAAAAGATGACAGTTTTCTTCTTAAAGTCTGTTTTGGATACTTACACAGTCATCTTCGAAATCGTCTTGACCAATATATACTGAGAAACTAAATCAATTATTGAGCGGACCGCATTAACTCGAGGGATTATGCACAGCTTGTTATGTATATTCAGCCTGTTCCGCCATTTCTGACGTGGTGAAGGACTGGCTCTCTATCATATCACGTATGAGAATGAGCTTTGCAGGGGAGATTTCGGAGCTATGGCTCCTTGAAGTAAAAGGGGCCAAACTGGGAAACTAATAACTGCGATGTGCAGGGAAGTTGTTGAGTGACGGGGGGAGGGAAAGAGGGGCCACAGATGTAGCGTGTGTATGGTAGTTTCGTGTAAAATACATCCCTCGCAGTTCGATAATTGTATTGTAAAATACACAGCCTATTATGGAAAGCGGTCTGAAATGGGGCCGGGATGACCTGATCCAATCAGGGCTCACAAAGGACGGACTTATTTTCCGGGAATGAAGTCGCAAGAGTGTGGAGGTTTAACAGATTTCGAAAACTACTGTACTATAGGAGCAATGGAGCTCTTCTATTCTGCTTCCTTCCCTACTTTCTACTATCCCATCCCATCTCCTACTGCTAGCCCTGAAGTACTTCAAATTTCAAGCTGAGCGATGTCGGAGAAGCCAATCGCAGCCATCACCGAGGAGCAGGCCCCTGGACTGGCGGAGACTGCTTTTAAGGCAGTCGGCCGGTATCTGAAAGAGCTTTCTTATTTTGAGGACGAAAAGGGCCCTGCAACTTTCACCTATGATGCTCATTCCTTCTTCCTGTACTATTCGGGTCCGGGCCGGCGGGTGCCTAGAGGTGCCTGGGATGATCCGTAGGAAGGGACCATGGGAAGTATACGATACAACTCTAGTCTACCGACTTTACTCTACTTACTCTTTTCCTACCTTCATCCCCTTAACTTCTACTACCTCGTCTCCCCTTCTCTTTCATCTATCTTTTACCTACTACTCCTTTGGTCACTTCTGCCAATCAGTCATCATCGAACCATCCAAAATGTCAAGCCCTGAGAGACTTGAGAAAAAGGTCCCTGTCCGCTCATTGTCGGAGACTGCATTCAAGGCAGTCTGCGATAATCTAGGAGCATCTTTCAAGGATGAAAAGGCATCAGCGTCATTCGTCTGCGGGGGAACCATCCCTATGAAAAGCAAAAAGCAGATAAAGGTCTACTGGCACAACGCCAGCAGTGTCCCGCAAGCACGGATGCCACTTGAACTCCCTATCACCAGTTCTGGCGAAAACAACCCGATCGACCAACTGGTTGCTGATTGCGAAGCCGCGGGCTTCGGAAGAAACAAGGAAACCATCATGGACACTCAATACCGAAAGGCGGGGAAGCTGGAGCCAAGCCAATTTGCTACCACGTTTCACCCTGGAGACTACGGTATTCTCGATGAAGTTTCCCAGATCCTAGTTCGCAATCTTGATGCTGGGGAGACCGGGTTAATACCTCGACGCGTTGAGGCTGATCTTTACAAGTTGAATGTCAGTTTCATTTCTTTCTGTTGCTTATGCGCTTTTCGACTGATGAGGCAAGCGTGAGTTGCACATTTCCTTACTGACAACACTGTTGAATCTTAGGTCTATTCGGGTCCATCCGGTCTTTTCCAGAAACATGTTGACACCCCGCGCTCCGAAAATCAGATCGGTTCTTTGGTGGTTTGTCTACCGTCGCCATTCAAAGGTGGAAACCTCGTCGTTCGACACAACGGTAGCGAAGTGGATTTCCCATGGGAAAACCACAGTGCCGACTGTATCCAATGGGCTGCTTTCTACAGCGACTGCGAGCATGAGATCAAGACAGTCAGCGAAGGTCACCGTATCACACTGACCTACAACCTCTATGCAAAACTAGAGGTCGCACAACCCCATAGTTCAGTCCTGGATGTCAAATCCTTGCCCCTGTATGGTCTCTTGAAGGATGCTCTCCAAACTCCGGGATTCATGAATACAGGTACGTATTATTATATCCCAAAGAGGAGCTGAGTTCAATAGGGGTGGTTAACCAGGTACCCACAGGTGGTGTTCTCGGAATCTTTTGCGCCCACGTTTACCCCCACGCATCTAAGGGTGTTGACAAGCTGCTCCAGCAGTATTTGAAAGGCGCTGATCTGTGTATGTAAGCTGCGCTGCATTCGTTCGGGTTCAAACCCGATGTCCTGCCCGCTATTGTGCTGTACGATAAAGACGATTACGGAAACGGGGAAGTATATGCATGCAGTTACCCCTACCGGCGATACGGGGTAGAGTTCGAGTTCAATGATGATGCAAGGGTCTACATTGGCACTAATTTGAGACCTCTTGGTGTTATGGACAATGGTGGCGAGGAGGATTACCTCGAAGTAAGACGCACATCCTAACTATTTCCAATACTAGGATTAGATGACTGACTGAACACTTCGACTATACAGCTTGCAAAGGAATTTTGGCAAGACGAGAAAAAGTACGACAAGCCTATCACCTGGATTTCCACGCCAGGACACCCAGAACCTGCTATGGCACATTGCTCCTATGGTAACGAGGCTTCCGCCAACTTCATCTACTCCTGCGCTACTATCATAGCTGAAATTCCTGGGTGGGATGAGAGAAACATCATGCGAGAACTGTCCGAGTGAAATGCCATGTCTGGATTTTTCGGGTGCCGCTTGCTTGATGACCTTAAGTCAATATGAGCGTCAGTATGGGAAGAAAAACATGTGGGAGAATCCGAAGAGATGCTGGATATCAAGTAGCTTTGAAATTGCTCGTTTCTTAACTGAGATCATTGTCTAGCTCTAATGCTGCTATTCCTATCGAAGAGTCTAACAGTTCTACCATTGCTGATGGTATGACCCCATTCATCGATAGGGCCGCCATCGAGGTAGCGGTCTACGTCCACCAAGCGGGCGACGGTATTCATCATTGGGAATATTTAAGGGTTCCCTTCGTTGTCCCGCTTTTCCTCCCTCTCCATGCTGAATATTGAATGTTAATACTATCGCTCGGTTATCTTCATCCACCTGAGCTGTTACAGTCTCTAGGGATTTTACTTTGAATGTGAAATTTCTAATATAATATATGACATTCGAATACTAAATCCATTTTTCTGGGGTGCTATTTGTATTATTTATTACACTCCTATATGATATTACACACAGTTGAATGGTATTTTACCAAACTAGTGCATTCATGCCGAAAGGAAGCAGGTTTTTTCCTTCTCGAAAAGGTACTGCAATGTAGTCCTGCTAATCAAAAACAAGCGGTACTGCTCTCAGAATATTTTGCTGTCACGCCTACCCTCACGCCTCCGAGGGTGTGAAAAACCTACTTCCACGGTTTCTGAAAGGCGCCGACCTTGGTGTATATGTCATCTTACGTCTCTTCGACTTCATGGTCGATGTTCTTCCCGCTGTGATACTGGCCGATAAAGTCCATGACCGTGAATATAAATACATCGGCTGCTACGACTGCAGGATCAACGTCTACCCGGTGACTGTGCTTAATGGGAGCTACACCGGTCCTATCGTTGGCATAGAGCTGAGGCAATTCTAATGCGTCGAAAACAAGGTGGAGGAGAACTTTGAGGAGGTGTGAAGTACACTGGCATTATGACATAAAGATAGATCCCCTGATTATCGATCTACCTATATGCAGCTCGCTAACAAATTCTGGCAAGACGCGAAGAACTTTGCGAAACCGATAGCCTGAATTTCGGCGCCACGATTTCCGGAAAAGGCATTGCCCTTTCCAAGGCTTTCCAATAGTGGCGAGGCTTTAATTACCATGATATACCATTACTCCTATGCTGCCACCATGGTCGCGATTCTTCCTTGGAGTGGGAGGTATCTCTGCCTGCAGGAATTGTTCGAGGGCGAGTGATGTGTCACACGCTTGGCGTGGCTCCGCTCACTCAGAGTCGATGAAGCGAAATGGGCGTCGGTATGGAAAGGGGAATGAAAGGGATTTGAAGTTTCGGGATTCTAAAACAAGAATATCATCTTCCTCCAATACGGCTATTCTTATTCGAGTGGATTTTCTCGATCACTTGTACTATACTTTGAAGCAATAGATACGGCGCTCTATAGCCGCAATCGACCCAGTGTTTCTGTCAGGGCGACAGCGTTCAAAATCACCAGTGTTCCCCATATTCGCAAAGTTTTATATCTACAGTAATGGAAATATTGTTCAGAGCAATAGCGATGCAACTAACTATAGGCGACCCGGGTGTCGGATATTAGTTATTTTCCGTCATATTCAACGTAAACGAGGGTCAATCATAGTACCCGCACCTACTGAAACTTGAATGAGGATGTGGAGGTTTCAATCTCCCAACATATTCGAGTCTCGGGTTCTGCCTTCCAATTTCTAAATAGATCTATGGATAATCGTCTCTTACAAACTCTAAGGCTATTTTTACCTAAAGGCAAGCTATGTGATTGCCCGGTGGCGAGCGCAGCCTCGGAATTCGGATAGCCTATCCAACCTTAATCAGTCGACCCCAACATGCCAACATTCTTTTTCCGCCCCAATAATGCACTACAGCCATTGAAGCAGCGTTTAGTGGAGAGTTGAAAACTTGGAATAGCCTACTCGGAAGCTCATCGTACCAGTGGCCTTATGCTTCAGCGCTACTAGTACTACTAGTACTGCGACCGTGACGTAGTTCAACGGATTTGGGGCCAGCCGGCAATTCCGCTTGATATACACCTGTCTGGGCATTTTCAAGTTGCTATAAAAGTCGCGCCCCAGTCCATATTGGACACGCAAGAAATCAACCCCGGCCTACAGTTTCAAGTTCAGTCCCAGTCTCCAATCCTGAACCCCCAAATCAAACCCTTGACATCATGCAAGAACCGACCTACGATTCGACGTATGTACCACCATGATATCCAAATAATCAACCACCCAGTACAAATAAACTTCAACTTGAACATCAACTAACGAACGCCTCAGCCGCCCGAGACCGGCCATCGAACTCGTCTCTCAGTACAAACTGAATGTCCCCGGTATCAACGGAAAGACCGTCTGTGCCCTGCGCGTGGTCTTCCCTCCCAATGGGTCAACTCCTCCTCACAGACACGGTGGCTGTGCTGTGTCGGCGTTCGTCATATCGGGCGCACTATTGAACAAAATGAACGACGACCCGATGAAGGTTATTCAGTCTGGCGGTACCTGGTATGAGGCACCTGGTTGCCATCATCGAATTAGCGACAATGCAAGCAAGACTGAGGAAGCGGTTCTACTGGCTACTATGATCGTTGACACCGAGGTATTGGAGCGGGATGGAATGGGCGCACTCATTCAAATTGATGAGGAATATCGCTGAGGGATCCTCTGAGTACTGATAGGTAAAGAGGTGGAATTAAAATCAGTCTATATGTCAGTGAAACTTCAATAGGCATACCTTCAAGTTAGATACTATGGAAAAGAAAGAATGATTAATGAGACAGTGGAAATTTTAAGTAGAGAGTGTAAAGGAATGTCTGCAATCAATCAAATCAAATCAAGCAATAGGATGCACCACACCAAACTCCAAGTCCAACTCCAACCGTGCCCCATAATAAACGCCGAACGAACGCTCTCAGAAAACAATCATTTCATCAAACTGGATAGCCCACAAAACCACATGCACATAGTTACTACTCCTTAACTACTACTACCCCCATCCCCTTCCATTCAAACCATATTAACCGCATTCGTCTGCCGCATAGAAGGATGATACGCCTCCTCAGGAAACGGCACTCCCTCCAAACTCCGCGAATAATGCGACGAAGCCGCATCATCGTTATTCAGCGGCGGCTGGAGATGCGCATTGTCCGCAGCGTCATTGCTCCGCATCATGGGTCCGGAGATCTTAATCGGGAATCGGCCAGTGAATCGCTTCGTTGCTCGCTTTAAAGCATTCTCGCGCGCTGGTTCGGGAGGAGTGTAGGTTGGTGGGTGGGGGTATTCTTCGCGCTTGATTCCTAGTTGTAAGGAGCGTTGGCTGCTTGTTCGGCTTATTACTTGGTCTTTGGCGCCGGCGCCGTAGATGCGGACTTGACGGGCGCTGACGTGGGGTTTGCGGTGGCTGAAGATGAAGGTCTGAGGGAAGGAGTTAGGATTTGTGACGAGGCTGGGCGAGGCTGGACTGGACTGGGGATGGAATACTTACCGCTAGGATGTTCATCACGCTCATGACCATGGCAAGAATTCCCGCCGAAATGACGATGCGCCAGAATGCGAGGCCGAGGGACTTTTGGCTCATTGCTTCGGTGTTCAGATTGCCTAGTACGGCGACACCGAGGATCATCATGACTAATGCTAGACCGAGGAAGCCTGCCTCATCTCCGAAGAGTGGCCAGTTGCGATTGAAGTAGTTCCGAAGGATCGGGAGCTCTGTGATGATCAAAACGACTAAGGGGTATGGTTGTCAGGAAATCAGTATGCAGGGCATGGTGGGATGAATGGATACTCACTGCTAATCAAAGCCATGACAGCATGAGTCACGGCTTGGAAAAAGAAGAAGCCATTCCGCATGTCGATTTTGACCTCCATTACCACGCAAGAGGCGATGATATCCAGGAAGACAATGATATTGAGGGCGCGGATAGTGTTCAGAATCACGTACCCTGGACCAGCCAAGGATTCCTTGAGTTTCGCCATCATAACAGCGGAGTCCGTGAATAAAGCTGCTCGGGATGAAAAAGAAGAAGAATAAGATGAGTCCAAGAGCTCAAAGATGTATAACGTGAGCGAGACTTGCTCGCGGGGTTCAAGTTGGGAGGAAGGCTTTTATGGGAAGGAAGCAACTGGCCAGCCGGAGGCTTGTCGTCCCATAAAGGAGCAAGAGACAAAAAGGAAGACGAGATCAACTCGAGCAATTTTGGAAGCGAATGAGACAGGAGGGGAAGAAGAGGAAGAGAAGAAGAAATGGAGCTGGCGAAGGGGAATATCTAGTGTTCATCAACCATGCCATCCACCCCCATTCACTCCCGTCGGCGCCATTGAGGCATTCAGGGCGGCTATTGTCTCGTTTCTAAAGCAGGCGACAATGGAGCCTGAAAATAGAAACTGAAACAATTGAGGCAAGTCCCGGAGGTTATTTTCGGAAGTGAAAGGATTTGCCTTGTTAGGCGGGTTTGTTTGTTTCATCGGGGAGGAGTTAGGGCAGGGCTGTCAGATCTCAAATACGATCGGAAGAAAGGATTGGCGGAGAGCTTCCGATGGTCTGCGAGGTGAAACTGCGAGTGCCTTTGGGTATGGGATATTGGGGATATTGGGGATACTGGGTGTTGGCGTTGAGGTTATCGCAGCCCTAAGTCAGGCAGCTCGTGTTCCCAAACAAGTATCTTCAGCCCATAGACAGCCACCACTCGAAAAAAGACACCTCTGATGGTATGAGGGTATTCTCCCAATCTCTGATCACAGGGAATAGCATTTCCCTGCAGGATCCAATCGATCCAGTCGAAACACTGCGGCTCTACGCGCCCAATCAGACCAACAGCCCAAGCGCCAGGAGTTCGTGCTGCAGAGTAACTAGCTCCTTCATTTCGGCAATCAAAACCACAACCCAGAGAAATTCAAATAGTGATTAAAAACCTTGGGGTACTCCGTAATCATCATGATAATTGATGTTCGGCCATGGCGCAAGTTGACCCTGACTCTGAGTCGATGAGGTCGGTTCCAGCGAGACGTCGAAAGATGATTCGCCCCTCCAAAATCTCACGATAAACGCCGCCCCCGCCCCTCCTTCTCTTTTTCTTTTTTTCTCTCCCTTCCTCCTCCACCTGTCTCCAATCTCCAATCTCCAGTCCCCCTATCCTCCACTAACACACCCCTCCTCTCCATCCACAATCTTTTTTTTTGAATCCACCATGACGCGGGGTAACCAGCGCGACACCGATCGGGCCAAGGCCCAAAAGAAGGCCAACGCCACGGTTCGTCTTCCCCCGATGACAATCGATATCTATATTTCCTATTGCCCCCCGCTGACTCCTCCCAGAAAGGAAAGAACACCATGAGTGGAACTGAGTACCAGAAGACCAAGGAGGACGCTGCGACCATCATGCGCGAGAAGCAGAAGAAGGGTGAGTCTTCCAATCCCAGGCCGAGCCTCAACAAAGAAATGGAAATAGAATCTAACCTGGTTTCTTCTCACCCAGCCGATGAGAAAAGAGCAGCTGAAGCAGCAGCTGGTGGGAAAAAGAAATAACCTGTCCTAACTCCTTCCCTCTACGCTTGTCGTCGCCTACCCTCCCATTCCCCGGTCCGCCACGCCCCAGTTTAGGAAGACTGGGCCTGAACACATAATCAAGCGCATTGCATTGAACAGTCCGCTCACGCCGCATGCACAGGGCAGGAAAGACGACGAGCGTAATGGTGTTCATATCCATTGGCACCCTTCTTTGGCTTCATGCCTGCGACTAGCGAGGAGTTAGCAACGGCGTTTTATATACCAGCATACACCATACTTTTTACCCCCAAACACATAGCGAATATACTGTTCATACGAGTCACGAATATTGTGAAATAGATTGGTTTTCTTTTTCTTTCTTATATATCTAGATACTTTTCACATTTCCAAGATCTATCGAGTGGAGGATGTCGATCAGGGTTGATCATCTCTTGCGCCAGATGCTGCTGCTGCCCAGTATGCCTGTGCTTGTGAGAGTCGGTTGCGCCATGGCCATTTCGGCAAAGACTGCGAGGGCCCTGTCCCATCGGAGAAAGTCTCACTAATCACAGACTCCAGACCGAATTGTCGAGTCGCCTGATCAATAAACGTCCACAGACTCTCCCCTTCCCACCCAATCTTCAGCGCGAATTGAAGAACCCGTCTCACCGTTCCGGAACGAACATCTGCATCTGCACTCTGATCTAGCAAGTACATCGCGAACATCCAGCCGGATATATCCCGCGGGTGAGACAGACACCATGTCAGCGTCGGGTCCACCAAATTCGCCGCAGCGCCTTCCATCTGGCCCGCATCCGCATCTGCGTCCGAGTCGCCCTGATCTTTGCTGATATCTGCAATATGCGAATGCAGATTGCGCATATATGTAAAAGCATAAAAGTTCTTCGGATGTAACACCCCCGCACGAAGCACAATATCGAGCTCTGCCCGTTCGAGCTTTAATAGATTCGATACCGTAGGCCTGCGCATCCTAGTCAAGACATCTAGTACCCATAACCGATGAGACCAAAGGGTGGGAGACTTGGTATGTCGACTTAATGGCGAGCCTTGATATGTTTGCATAAGCGTAAGTTCTGTCTCCAACATCTCTTCTGGTGAAGAGGTGGCCTGCTGGTTGGTCTCATTGCAGCGCGAGATAGCTGCCAGCAGCCATTTCTTGCGCCAGTTGCACGCGGTGAGATGTTCAGAATCGAATAATAACATGACCTCTGTGATTGTTTGCTTCGGCACCTTCAATTCGGTGTACTGGTTCGAATTGGAAACCTCTGCCTCGAAGTCGGTCGAGGTCATGGGCATTAAATGCTTGATAAAGAGCTGCCGGGCGACTGTAAAGGCCTGCACCAGGCATTTCTTGGTGACTGCGATCGAGGTGCCATGTTTTATGAATTGCGATTCTTGAGTTGAGAGGGTAGTGTCGATATCTAGGACCTCATTACCTCTTGAAGTGAAAAGGTCGGCGAGTAGGTGGAATGCGTCCTCGGGAGTCGTCATTGGGGAGTAATGTATTGGTAGATATTGTTATGGTTCATGATCCAGTCTCTTTGTAATTCATTCAAGTCGAAGCGAACAAGAAAGAGAAAGACAAGCCAGTGGTGGTGGAAGGAGGAAAGAGGAAGATGTGATGTGATGATGTCTGGAACCATCCAAGGCGGAAAGCCCACTACGGCCACCGCGGAGTGTCAACTGTCCATCATTAACCCCTCGCCGAACCCATCAACCTACTTGCGACCTCCCACCACACAACACCCACGCCATCTGCGACACCCGCGCTCTCACTTCCGGCTTCCCCAGCCACTCCGATCGACTTTGCATCCCGGTCCGCTGTCCCCGCAACCACCGCCGCCATGCTGTCGCTCATCTTCACGGTGCTCTTCGTGCACGTCGCAATCTACCTGGTCAACACGATCGGCGCAACCACAATCGACAGCTTGGTACGTCTACATGGAACGAGAGCAAGAGAGTTTAAACCTACTCTACTCATCAAAGTTCACTCTCTACGCCGTAACGCCGCCCCGAAAGCTTCTCCAGACTAACTAACACACCCTTCGCATAGCTATGGCACCTCTACCTCAAACTCCCAACCTCGACCTCGAGAAAGGCCCGCGAACAGCAGCGCAAGAAGCAAGAGGCTGTCCAGCTCAAGCGCGAGATGAACAGTACCAGCTCACAGGACGAGTTCGCCAAGTGGGCCAAGCTCCGAAGAAGACATGATAAGAGCATGGAGGAGTACGAAGCGATGAGTACGTGTTCTCTATTCTATTCAATCCCAACCCCCGGGGAGAATAAAACCAAGCAATCCCACCGACAAGATGGGAAATAAAGAGCGAAGAGAAATATTTTAAAAGCTAACATCACTCTCCCCCAGACAAAGCAGTTTCATCCCAAAAGTCCTCCTTCGACTGGGCCGTCAAAATCGCCCGCTGGCTCAGCACAACCGGCCTCAAGATCTTTCTCCAATTCTGGTACTCCAAGACCCCCGTCTTCGCCCTGCCGCCGGACTGGTTTCCTTACTACGTTGAATGGGTGCTCTCGTTTCCGCGCGCTCCGATCGGTCACGTTAGCATCCAGGTTTGGAGTAATGTGTGTGCCAGCACGATTGCGGTTGTGGGTGAGATTCTCGGGGCTGTGATTGCGCAGGCTCTGGCGCCGAAGCAGCAGAAGCAACAGAAGCAAGAGGCTGCTGGGGCTGAATCAAACTTGAAGGCGGAGGAACTGGATTAAAAGACGGCTGAGAAGATGGAAGTACCTGCGGCTTATGATTTCTATGTATGGGTGTACGGTGTACTTATATTGGGAATGGACTCCGAGTCGGGGATTGACTTTCTCATATCCTACGTTGTTACGAGTATTGCATAGCTATTGCATTTAAGAATCATTTGATTTAGGCATAATGAAAAATTCAATTGGTATAATGCTATATAAACTCCAGACAGCTCAAATGTCTCTTCACAAGAAGTGAGTTGTAAATGTTCATCAGATATTTTTAAATCGTTTCTCGTCAAGGATCCCTCTTGGGGATCTCGGGGCTTGACTCTATGATTGGTATATCATCCCGCGAACAAAAACAAAACAAAGCTCATGGCGAAGACTCTCTTCAAGAGAGAGCAAGAAGACAAAAAGGAGTGTTGAAAAAGTCCGACCCCTTCGACAGGGTTTCTGCACCGAGACCAACATCAATCTCAGCACCGCTTTGCCATAAGCTACAGACTTAAAAGATATCAGAACTCCTCGCCTCAAGAATGAGCCCCATTGAGTTACTCCCGTCACACCGAAGTGAAAAACAAGGAGCAATCGCATGACTATCGAACCACGACGAAAGGCAACCCGATACAAGAGAGATCGAAATCCCCCTTCCCCCCTCCGACACGAGCCCACCACCCCATTATAACCAGTACCCCCTCCGTGAAGAAGAGAACCGTCGGACGGTGGACGCAGTCGGGATGGGATAGGGCAATAAGCCGCTATCGAATTGCTTCTATGGCGGCGCGTTTCCGCAATGCCTGGCTTGGACTAACTCCGATCCGAGAATCAAAGTGCAGGTTGTCCGGGGACTTTCCCCAAAGCGAGTTTTTGTGTAAAAAAGGAAGAGAGTATCTTCCCTTTTTGTGTGTGAGCTTTGAATGCGATCCTTTGAGCGAGGAGTTGGGAGGAAGGAGAAGCTTCGGTGGGTTCGGCCATATTTTTTTTCTTATGTGCTAGCTGTCATGTGATCGCTAGCACTACTTGGGTTTAGCTTGGTTCATGTCACATGATGGCGAGCACAGTGTTTTGGTTCAACTGCCTCAGTGTCGTGAGATCAAAAAACCTTTCCCAATGTCACGCACGGGCTTGTGGTTTAGGGGTATAATGCTCGCTTCGCATGCGAGAGGTCCCGGGTTCGATTCCCGGCGAGTCCAGCTTTTTTCTTGCTCTCATCGAGTGGGTGGAGATCGATTGCATTCACTTTTGCTCTCCAAGTGTTCCCTAGTGGATGACCAGGGTTGTCTGGATCACGTGTTTCATGTCACACGGCCCGTCACACCGCCTACCATCTATACCATAGCGATCACGAGGCACTTCCCTCTCTTCTTTTTTCCCAGCCTTATTACTTTTCAACAATACTACATGACTATTCTATTCATCTCGAGTCTTTCCCCGAAACAGAATATTCGTACTATTTTAATGATATATACTCTATTCGAGAGTGTTCATGTTGATTGACGTCTTTCCTGGTTTCTGATGATGGCGATATCAATCAACATGCATTCCAAGGTTGAGCCGGTACAATAACGTTGCAAAACTTTGAAACCCCATATTGCCTACTATTATTAACCGCCTTCTAATAGGAAACTAGTAGCTACTTGGATGTAATAGATTGGCTGCAGCCACTAGTCTGCGATTAGAAGGCAGAGACTAAGATCAGTCATCAAGTGGTTTTAAACCATTGCAACGCCACCGTATCATATGTCCCTTTCCAGCACCTCGATATGCTGCAGCCACTCGAAGATCCCTTGGTAATGGCGACCAGCCCCACGGCGTATTCGTGCCGCATGTTGCTCCTGTATTTCTCAATAGAGATATAATCTCCAATACAACCAGAAATATCGTTTCTGGCATATTTTTCTCCTCGTGGTGAAGGTTGACGGCATACTGAAGAGCTGTCTGGCCTGTTTTGTCTTTTTTGTGAACATCTGCTCCTGCATTCAACAAAGCTTTTACCATCTGGAAGTTGATAAATCTAACTGCAAAATGCAAAGGGAACGTTGAGGTCCTGGCATGGCATGATCCCCAGTAAGAAGGAGAATTTATATCCGCTCCCAGCCTTATCACCATTGTAAGGCCTTCAAGGCCTGATGCCTCCATGACTTTGTTGACAACATGGTTGTCGAACGATGGATTGAGCGAGAGGAGAAGAATTGCCAACAGATTCGTCCGCTGTGTCATAAACGAGTATGATATCCTCCAGGGTGACAAGACCTTTTTGCGATGCCAAAAGCTTAATGCCGTCCAGCCAATGCGTTCTTCTGGAATACCGAATAATACCACCATCATTTGCTCCGTATCCCAACAGTAATTTTGCCATGGCTGAATCCTTTCGGTCAACTGATTTGTAGAGGGAATCGCAAAGAGGTGCCTTCTTTTCACGGTAACTACGCTGGTTCTCAAACTTGTTATAGAGCATCACGCCTAACTTAAGCTTCACAGATTCGGTGACTTGCAGGCATTGACCCGAAGCCATATGTGCCGGATGTAACCCTTTTTATAGAAGGTGTATGTGATTTAAAAGTATTTGAATGATCTCGGGGTCCCATCGATCAACTGCTTGCTCAAGATATCTTGTATTAATAATGAAATCAAGCTCATTAGAAGAGGCTGCTATCAATATTCGTACCAAGTGGCGATGGCCAAAGCGAACAGCGCATGTAAGAGGAGTGGTGCTTTCGTATTTGTAGCCGGGCCAGCTGCAAAAAACAGGATCGTAGATTGGGACTCCTTGGGCCAATAGTGATTGTGCGAGGAGACTGTCACCCATTATAGCGACTTCTGCAATAAGACAGGATTGCGAGAGTCCTGGTTCATTGGCAACTCTTCTAAGGAGATCTTATATACCTGCAATTTTGCGTTTTCATATAGCAAAACCGCCCATCCATAGACATACTCTATGCACTTTTTCAAAATCTGTTTTTGAATCAGGGCCTTGAATTCCTTCCGAATGGTGTTGCGACCGTTTGTATCTAATAGCAATCGAAGACGTGAAGCTTCCTCGGCATCCCCGATATACTCATAGATAAAGGCGAGACTCTCGAGTGCCTCTTTGTGAATCAATTAGTTGACTGCAATATCCAACTCTGTTGCATGAATCAATTTCCTGCACTTTGACTTCACCAATTCGACATGACCTTCATTCAGAAGATCTCGTGACCTTTACAAGTCTTCTATATATCTCTGCTCGGCGGTTAGGTTCAGCGCTTAACCCTTCAAAACTATTTATTGCGTGTTTGGTTTAGGAAACCGAACTAATGAGTCTCTTTGCAATACGGGTTTCGACCCAGGGCCCAGCGGCCCACAATCCCCTGTTTTACTTGCCGCTCTTGACAGCATATATCCATGGCCCCCATTGCAGCAACTTCAGCTGCCTCCTACAAGCTTATCTTTACATTTTACAATCGCTAGCAAAATGAAGATACAAATAAACAGAAATCTTTTGGGATGATATCTCCCAGTGGGTCTGACTGCACAGATGGTCCCTATATCCTTCATATTATGGCACGGTCCACGGATAGACAAAACTTCTGTTGGATCATTCAAGTTCACTACTAGTAGTAACTATTTTACAGTGGAACAAGTACGGACGGCAGATAGAGTCTTGATCTAAAGATAGTCGAATTCCAGATAAATATATTGATGATCATTGACCCTAACGATGCATGAACAGGTTATTGAAAAGAGATACATGAGAAAAAACATTTTTGTACACCGATTACGCCTTGGTCTTAGTCTTGCCAGCCTTCTTGGCCTTCTTCTTGGGCTCAGCAGCAGGCGATTCCGTCACAGCCTCATTAGCCTCTTGCTCCACCTTCTTGCCCTTCTTAGCCTTCTTGGGGGTATCTTCTTTGGCGGCAGGGGCGGGCTCAACAGCCTTCACAGGCTCTTCAGCGGCGACGGGAGTCTCGGTGGTCTCAGCAGCCTCGATAGCCTTGGGCTCCTGAATTGGAACATCCTCCACAGCCTTAAGCTGGGGCAGGTTGAACTCGTAACCAAGTTCCTTGAGCTTCTTGGCCTTGGAAAGACGCTTCTTCTGCTCCTTGGCAATGCGATCGGTCCACTGCTCACGGGTCTTGCCACGCTCGAGGCGCTTCTTCTCAATACGGTTCCAAGGGGTCTTCTTGAAGCGGCGGTTGGCGCCCTTCCAGATCTCGGGGTGGAGTGACTCGGCAGGAACGAACTTGCACTTCAGGATGTGGCCGTACATGAGGTAGTTGTCCATGGTCTCGGCGACGATCTTGGCGACAGTGACAGAGCTGAACTCAACGAAGGCGTAGTGCTTGGAGCGACCGGTGATACGGTTGCGAGAGAGACGGAGACGGGTGATCTCGCCGAACTGGGTGAAGTAGGCGCGCATTTCGTGCTCGTAGAAACCGTGAGGAATGCGACTAGAAGACGAGGCTATTAGTGGTGGTTCGTAGATGCAGATGCAGAACGATGGCTTACCCAATGTAGACGGTACCAGGCTCCTCGTTGGTGCCGGCATTCTTCTTCTGCTTCTTCAGGAGCTTTTGCTTGACCTTTTTGGAGTCTGGGATCTTGGGGACCGGCTTGCCGGACTCGAAGCCCTCGTCTCCAGACTCGTCCTCGTCACCACTGCTCTCGAAGCCCTTGATGAGGGCAGCAGTCTGGTCATCCTCGGCCTCATCATCCTCCTCGTCATCTTCCTCAATGTCCTCCTCTTCCTCCTCGCTGTCGTCGGAGGCGGCAGGATCGATAGAGAAATCCTCATCGTCAGACTCGTCAGACTCTTCAACCACTGCCTCGACCTTCTTAGCCTTGGGAGTACCCTTCTTGGCGGCAGCAGAGATAGGCTCCTCCTTCTTGGACTTCTTGTTACCGGCGGTCTTCTTCTCAGCGGGGGCGGGGGCGGTCTCCTCGTTGTCGCTCAGGAAATCAGCAGCGCGCTTGCGAGGCTTGGCCTGGCGAACGGATTGGCCATTGGCCTTCGGGGCGGCGTCGACGGAAGTCTTCTTAGTCTTATCGGCACCCTTCTTCTCGTTCTTCTTCAGAATCGACTTGGGGGTATCATCCTTGGAAGCCTCGGCGGGTTTGGCCTCGACCTTCTTGGTCTTTTTGGTAGGCGGCTCGCTGACGGCGGGGGCTGTTTGACACGTTAGGGGGGAACACAAAAAAAAAGGTATTCATTGAAGCATCAGACATACCCTTGCGCTTCTTATCCTTCTTATCGGGGGCCATTTTTGGAGAGATGTGATGAGAATTGAAGGCTGGAAACAATCGCCGTCTGGCCGAACTTTTTTTTTTCGCTGATTTGCGCCAAGGCGGTCAGCCCCCACAGCCATCGCATTCGCATCGCCCTGCAGCGTCCCAAGCTCTCTCTTCCCTTTGCGATGCTCTAATTTTCAGGGAATCGGCCATGGGGAAGTCTAAGAATAATTTATTGAGCCACGAGGAGATATGGGATGATTCTGCTCTTGTGCGGTCTTGGGATGAGGCCGTTGAAGAGTACCAGGTGTGTTTTGCTCTCCCACTCACGTGATCTTCATCTGACCTGGAGGACAGCTCTATCACAGCATCCACGCCAAAGGGGAGAACGTGGATGATGTCCTAAGAGAGGCTGAGGATGCTGGTATTACCAAAGATGTCGACATGAACGAAGACGAAACTATGGAGGGAACGGAGGGTGCAGGGCCGACCCTCGAAGCCGAACCCGAATATAAGCCTCAGGTATCTACTGATCTGCGATGCTTGTCTATATTTGCGGCTGCTGAATTTTGCCTCTCCAGGATACCCAGGATCAATCAATTGGGCCCCAGAAACCTGCTGATGTCGGGCCAACCTCGGCTTCAGCTCCAAACCCGACACCTCCAGCTGGTCCTACTATGCCAATCCCAGAAGCGGTCATGGCTAATGGTTAGTATTTTATTGAATATTCACTCCATGGATCAATGTACTAACCAATCTTACAGTTCAAGATGAAAATTTGAAACGCCTGATGATGTCTTGGTACTTTGCCGGCTATTATACCGGGCTCTACGAAGGACAACAGAAGGCTGGGCAGGAGAAGAGCTGATCGCTCAGAAAGGATCCATCGATGTTGCTTCCTATGTCGGACCATTATCTTGTTGATTTGCATTATGCGAATGGATTAGCTGATTTAATATACCCATGAATTGATTGATAGTGACAGAATTACAAGTGCACTTCTGCCAGGTATTCGGATGCAAATGGATATTACAAAACTTTTGGACATTATTTCAAGTTCAGTTGGACTATCGAGTACTTCATTATTCATTCGAAAGTTGAACATGAATTCATAATAGCAAGGTGGGCCCGCTACGAAGTTCAAGGCCAGCTCATGGTGTACCATCAAAGGTCCGAGACAATAAAGTACAGAACATAAATAAAAGCAAAACCACCCCGTGTCGTGTTCGCCAAATATATTAATATTGCAGACCCTGGTAGCTAGACTCTTTCTTTTCACCATAAATCAACGAGACTAGAGCCTTGGTGATCTATAGAGTGCCGCCGGTACCGCCCAGAATACCACCAACAATGGGGAGAGCGCCGAGGGCATTGGGCTTCGAGGTCGGTTTGACAGAGCTCTTCGGGGTAGCGCTGGCAAAGTTGCCGGAGTAGAGGTTCTTATCGGTGGGGGTCGGGACTGAGTCCTCGGCGACCTTCTTCTCATTTCCAGTAGCAGTGGGGTGCTCTGCCTCGCCCTGGTCCTCGGCCTCACCCTTGTCCTCTGCCTTGGCCTTCTCGGAGTTGTCAACAGCAGGGGGCTTAGCGGCCTCGTTCTTCTTGCCGTTGGCGTCTTTGTTGTCAAGACCCTCCATGATCTTGGGTAGGGCCTAAAAATTATTGTCAGTGGACCAATAGAAATTGCCTTGAAGAGGTTCATACCTCCAGGCCGTTAAGAGCCTTAGTAAGTCCGAAGCCGTGGCCCTCGTCACGCTTGGTGCCAGCGGGCGCAGACACAGCGCAGGTAGCCAGGACCAAGAAGGCGGCGACGAAAGAGAGATTGAGACGAGTCATTGTGTATGAGGTATGTGTTTATAAATGTAGATCCAGAGAAAGACAGTATGTTCAGGTGAGTTTAAACGAGTGTATAGCCTGATAAGTGATGGTCTTCAAGGATAGAAAGAAGAATGGAATCAAAGCAAAGATCAACCAACGCGGGCGATAGAGGAAGACATGTCAGGTTTATATCCAACCCCTTCTCTCCCTGTTGTCGCAGTTTTGAACAGGAATGGGACATAGTTACAGGGGGGCGGGATGAGGGGGTCCAGGGTGCGAGGAGCATTTGGATGCCATCTTGCGTCTTTCCGCGGTATTTTTGCTATGGACCGCGTAAACATTGCATTGCATTTTCTCCGTGATTCGCGAAGAAGAATGGTCCTTCGGGAGATGAGGGCCAATCTTGTTCTGCGTGTGCATCTTTGCGCTTTAGACAGGTACCGACACGGGTAGCCTCAGCCTATACACGTTAATCGATCTGCCGCGCAAGGGGGAACTTGATCCAGTCAAAACCGCCAGGGTGAAGGAAGAGATCCAATGGGAAGGATTAGAGACTGGATTCGTGGATGTCACATTCCAATCGGAGGTTCTGCCCGTATCCATCTTTACTTGATCAAGATCATAATCGCTTTGGGATAAGTCAACAATACTCAATTACGAAACATTCGAAGGCCACTCTGCTACAAAAGCAATACATACGAGATTTACAGTATTCAATTCGAAGAAATGCATTGATATTGTCTATGTGAAAGTCGAGCAAGGCCTCAAGACCAATGTCGATCTCAATTCCATCTGCATTCCACATCCCTCGAGGGAATGCGAGCTTTGACTCGGTTCTCACGAGGGACCGGGCGGTCAGGAACACGTTTCTAACCACATCGTAGAATTATTGAAGGAATGTACCTCCCTTCTTTGGCACGCACAGCCCCATATAGAGGAGCGGACGTAACACGAGGGAGTCTCCAGATGGATCTTGTCCAACTGTGAGGTCTCGCTTTTGGCAAGATTTTGACCTCAACTATCATTGAGAAATAGATGGACAAGGCTTCGAATCTGCCAAGAAAATGAAAATGTGCAGGCGGAGGGGGAAGGCTGGGGTACAGATGTCGGCGACGAGGGCTACGGTGGCGAGGACCTGTGTTAGTTAAGTCATGCGAGTACTAGCATGGTGCTTTGTGGTTGTTTATGCAGCTTCTCTCTCCCAGCAAGTTGCCGTGCATCAAGCGGAAAAAAACATCACATTCTGCAAGAGCACGACAAATGACTCGGAGAGCGAGAGGGCGTCAATGGCGGGGCTGATTATTGCAAGCATGTATAACCATGTCAACAACCAGCCCCATGGTTGTTCAATTCCAAAAAAAAAAAACTCAAGGCTCATGACCTCCAGTTTGATTGGAATGAACAACCTTGTAAGTTTCCCAAAAAGGGGTGTATGCTCCAAAGCGAACCCAACAATTGTGCAGGGGAAGGCAGAACCATCCCAGATCAAGAGTCGGGATTAGTACGAGCACGTCGTTCTGGGTCTCGTTCTAAAATTTGCTGGATGGAATAATGTCCAAGCGCAAGGGTATGATGGAGACCGTGTTTTGTAAGTAAGTTGGAGAAGAGAAAGGACGAGAAAGGCTGTGCGGCGAGAAAACTCGGCGCGTCGTTAATCGATTAGTCATCTATATTATGTCATGTTTTATATTTCAATGGAGTCGCGTAATACAATTACGAATGTTATATGAAGTGAACACACCTACGGGCTTTTCTTACTTTCTGGGAGATATTTTGTTTCATAATCAATCATAGGGGAAAACAAGAGAAAATGGAAAGCTGCAGATTCCCCATGGGAATACTAATAATAGACAACTTGGACGTCGCTACTCTTCTATCAGTAGCAGTATTACGAGGCCTGCCAGACTAAATAAACAACCGATCAAGGCATATTCTATGACCGATCATCCTTTAACTAATTGGCAAACCAAAAATAATATCCTCGGATTTATTCATTGTGTGATAAGTACAAGGCGGACTGGGCCCAAGACAGCATAACAATTTAACCAACCCGCTTGGCATCATGTGGCTCGTATTGTTCTCGCGCCTGTATCCATCAACTCCTCGTATTTCAACTTGAACAACTGTCAGGGGCCACAATGCCCTATCTCGCTAGCCTCCCAAATGAGATTCTCATTGATATCATTCAATATCTGTACTACGCATCCGATGTAAATTCCATCTCACAGACATGCCATCGTCTCTGGCAAGTGGCAGATGGCCGGCTCTACGACCGCTACGCAGTGGACTGTTCTCCTCGTGGCCTAGAACGGATCGCAGCAAATGGAAATACCGACGCTTTGCGCAGGCTGTTCGCCGCAGGAGCGGGTTTTCCTCATGGGAAGGAATCCACGCTACCACCTCAGCCACGAAATCAGTTCGTGCCTTTCGACGTTGCTACGGCCAATGGGCACTTGAATATTGCTCGCCTCCTCGTTGAGGTCTACGGTACCTCGGGGGTGGATATTTCTCTATCTTTCACCAATAATTCACCCTTTTTTAATGCAATCAAAGGGGGTCATTGTGATGTTATCCAGTACTTTCTTGATGTCGCCGCCCCACCAAACAGACTCGGGTATATTTGGCCCTCGAATCCGCCTATTATCCCTCAGATATCTCGAACTTGCCCACCTTCTTTCTTGAAATCTATCCTGAAAGGACCGGAATGTGATATCAATTCGCTAAGCGCATTTGGAATTCCCTTACTTTGGCGCATGGTCGAACACTGGTCACCAGACGCAGTTGAGGTATTGCTTGATGCGGGCGCCGATCCCATGGCAGAGCATCGATGTGCAGAATATTACCCTTATCAAATTTGGATGTCTAACCATTTGACTCCATTATATCATGCCGTTTTTCACAATCGAGAGGACATGGTTCGTCGTCTGCTCAAAAGAGGAACAAAAGAATATCTCAAAACTGGCCTCAAGCCAGAATTTTTGGCTCGAATGTTGGAGAAACACGGCCCATCCGTGCCTTGCCTTATACTTGAGGATATTTTTGAGCCATGGCGACTTTGTGTAAGCGAGAGCGATCTATTATACCTGCTAAGTCTCGCTGCTGCCAATGGCGATGTGCAGCTCGTTCGCCAGATTCTCGATATGTCTTCCACAAAGGCAAGGGATAGCATCGATATTGCCCTAGGATATGCTGCCCAGTATGGACACATTGATGTCATTGAAATTCTTCTCCCGTCTGAGTTGCCCGAAGATGGCCAAGTCCCTCAAGCATACTTAATGGCGAATTCTAAGGCCTGCAAAGGAAAACAGTCTCATGTCATCGATCTATTATTGGAACATGTCGGTCCCGAGCTATGGACCCTGTCCAAGGAATTGACCCGTGACAGTCTTGCTAAATCTGGAGAAGATATAGAATTCACGCGGTACCTCCTAGAAAAGAATGCATTTGCATTATCTGAACCTATGGACCGCCAAATCTTGTGCGAGAGAGCTATGGAACATGAGAATTTTGCCCTGCTCGAATACTTCTTGAATGAACTTGGGATCCCTTCATTCAAAAATCGGACAAAAGGAATCGGTGGTTCATGCAGATTTGAGGTGATATTCCGAGAGGCAGTAAATACAGGCAGCATTGATGTCTTCAAATTTCTGCTAGACAGGGGACCTGTTCTTGACCCAAATAATCCAAATTGGGGGAATGTTCTTATTGAAGCTACCAGCTATAACCACCTCGATATAGTGAGCCTCTTTCTGAGTAATGGCTTTCATGTCAATACGCGTTACCGAATATCTGGCACGCCAGAGGATTCTGGGTGGAGGTCGGATTCGGATTCAGACGCAGATTTACCTGACAACACAGAATTAGAGGCAGATGTGGTAGATGCTTCGCCAGAATTTCCGCCCATACGATATGTGACCATCCTAGAAGCGGCAATTTTCGTTGTTATTTGGCCGGCTTGCGTGTTTGACATTCGAGAAGATGATCCACCGAAGATAGGGATGGTCCGGTTACTTCTAGATCGGGGAGCTGACATCTACACCGTCAATTCCAAGGGTCAGTATCTTTTTGAATGCCATATTCAAAAGGGCCAATCTGCTGTCATTCTTCAAGAATTCCTCTCTCGAGGTGTCAGCCCTCTCATTCCAATCCGAGGTGCGAATGAAAGTCTTTGGTCATATGCCTTCAAAACTGCCATCGAGGTCGGCAGTCCAGGTCATTGGGAAAATGCAAGCCTCTTATCCAGATGTATCATGGATCAAGGTCTGTCTTGTGAGGTTTTCAGGTCTTTGATTCCCTGCGATGACAGAATCCCTGTGAATATGAATCAGCTTGCAGGAGAACCGTTAGGGGGCTGGGAGAAATTTCATATCGTAAAGAGTATGTGGAGGCATTACTGGAGAGTTAGGTATCCTGTGTTGGTGTGTAACCCAAAGACAGTCAAGGAAGAGGACACAGGAAAGTGTCAAGCGAGAAAATCAAGTTTATACTGACCTATGCTTAATATATTGGCATATTAAGAGGCTATAAGTACTCATTACAGAAGGAAATCATAATTAAACCGGGTAGAAACAACATATTATATTGTGAAATGTAACTTATTCATCGTCTGCATATTCCTAGAATCTCGATGCTCCGGTTGTTGCTTACTTCCTCAGTGCGATAAGCCGAAGAGGTGGTTTAAATTTGCAAAGCGGGTAAAAGCTGAACTTGCTCAATGAGAGCGATAATTTCATTCAGCATACGAATAACCGTGGTACCGGCTGCGGCTGCCCTAATATACTCTCCCACTTCAATAAGCGCCATGATAACTTCTTTCAGTCGGGCGTATAATTCACGGGAGTTCACAGCTCCTGGTAAAGCCTCGGAGCACATAGTAAAAGTACCCCTCCATATATCTAGACTTGTAGCTATGGATTTGATGAGATCGGAATGGGGAAAAGGATCGTCGGATAAGACCTCTATCCACCTATTTGCGAGCACTCTAAACTCTCTACAGGCTTTCCTGAAATCGGAAACCTGAAAGTGAGACATGATTTAAAGAATAGAAGAACTCGATATCGAAGACCGATGGAGCCTTAGCGCTCCTTGAAGGTCGATAGACTAATAATTATATTGTTTAGGACAGAGACTGATATTTATATGCTTGAATAGATGCCTAGGTATTCTTGGAAGACCCTCGACGATCCGACTCGGAAGAAGGATCTTAAAGACTCGGGAGTGAAAAGAAAAGGCTCTTTATTAAATCTCGGAAGACAATGAAATTTAAATCTCGCCTATGATAAATAACCCATGGGAGCTCCATGCTTTGTTGCAGATTCTTTTGTTCAGCATCGAGCTTGAAACAAGCTCCTCCATAAATAGAAACTTACGGAATGGAAACCAAAAGGTCAATGGAAAGAACAAAAGACTCGATATCCGTCTAACACACAAAGTATTGTCAACTCAGTTGAGGACAATAACACTAAGCGCTAGTTAGATATTTCTTTCTCTTAGAACAATTTCGCCTTCTCCATCTGGTCTTTCGAAGCCAGCAAGGTACTGTTCAAGCACCTCCTCCGTTACCAAAAATGCCGAATCGCCATCCTTATCCTCCAGCAAGTTTCTGGCTATTACTCGTCGGCGCAACTCATCAGCTTCGACATCAAGGTAAAATAGAACCCAGCGAGCTCCATTAGATTCGGCGATATCTTTCCATTCGTCTCGTGTCTCGCGGAATGCAAAAGAAAAGTCCAGTACCACGTTATGGGCTCCTTCTCGAAGCAAGGAAATGAACTCAGATCGTAGCGCAACTTCTGCTTCCTCTTGATAGGCGTTGTACTTTTCGGCGGGGTAATCTTTGCTCCAGAGGCCATACTTTTTGTAAACCCAGGCGTCGATTGAAAGACGCTGAAAGGACTGGTAGTTGGAGATAATCCATTTGGAAAGAGTAGATTTACCAGATCCTAGCAATAATCATCGAGAGTTAAAATAAAAAAAAATGGTTCCTGTCTTCATGCCAAGAAATGCTTAAACCACATAACATACCTGCGATTCCACATGTCATCACAACTATTGGACGAGGATCTGTTGTGGAGCGACTAAGCCGAGAGACCACCGCTTTGGGTGGGTCAAAGAGGATGGTGGAAGCCATACTTTATCATCGAGGGGAAGGGAAGATAATTTATCAAAATGGCACAGAGAGTCAAAATTAAAATCCTCAAATGTAGATCAGTGACTCACTCGTACAGCAGCAACAGAAACTCCAGAGCCACCAGAACGGTTCGCCACGTGCAGAAAAGGTACCTAGTACCGGAGATAGGAGATCCCAACCAAACCCCACATCCGAAATGCCGGCTTTTCCGTGTTTTCTTATTTTCTTTCCCCTGGTCAAATCCGATCTCGAAAGAAAATCTCAAAAAATACCCCCAAAATGAGACCGAGGGCCAGGAGAGCCCTCACACAACTCCTCATCTTCGCCTTCTTCCTGAATATAATTCTAATTTTGAACTGGCCCCAGTCAAAGGCTAAATCCTTCCCATGGGCTAAAATCCGATATCAAACTCGCGCCACCACCTTCCCGTCTCAGCGCGGCATATGTCCAAATCTCTCGGCCTCAAAAAAGCCCGCACTGATCGTCTCTCGGGTGGAATCAGACGGCACTGCATTCTGGTTAGACAAACTAGCTGATAAATACACATTATGTATTTACGATGTCGATATTGCGGGACAAGAGACATCCGCGCATGGAAGTTCCGACTCATCCTCTGGATATCTTCAAGTCCCTGCAAACCGAGGCCACGAAGCAATGGCCTACTTAACATTTCTGATTGACAATTATGAGAACTTCCCTTCTGCCGGCGCAGTATTCATTCACGGCTCACGCTGGGCCTGGCACAATGATGCGCCGGATTACGACAATGCGGCGTTACTGCGAGATCTGGATATCCCCGCGGCTTTGGCACCTTCGGGCTACCACAATTTGCGCTGCGACTGGAGCGCAGGTACTTGTTCATCTACCGTTCCGGCCCAGGGTAGTCTAGAGATGAGACTACAGTCGGCCGTTACGCCGTGGAGCGCCCGCGCGGCATCGGATATGGCGCTTCCCGGGGCACTAGCATCGCTTTTCGGCGGCATGGATGGATGGAAGCAGGCTAAGCTGGGGAGAAATGATGCAGTGAGGGCCCAGTGCTGTGCGCAGTTTGTTGTTTCCCGTCAACGAGTTTGGCAACATACACGAGCGGAGTATGTCGCCTTGCGCCAGTGGCTGTTAGATGGGAGTGCGAGGGCGACCTCGAGGAGAAATCAGAACGGGGCGGTTGCGCCTGCAGATGACAAAGTTGCTGGTCGAATTTTGTCTTATCTTTGGCATATTTTGTTTGCGGAACCTGGGGCTGATGGGCTTATTGGACTAGAGTCTTTGAATAAGGCTTCTTGCCCGAGTGCACAAGATTGTTATTGTCGATTGTATGGGCGATGCAAGCTTCAATGTACTAATCCAGGAAATTGTCGGGGGCAATATTCGGTGCCGCAGTACTATAAACTGCCGGATGACTGGGCTGAAACGCATTCATGAACATAAAAATCTACGATAAAGGCGCTTTGGGGATATTTCTTTGTACATAGACATAGGTCTGCAGATATGCTGGTAGAACATCTAACTGAAGTTCCAGTGCGACGATTTTGATGCATTTTTTCTATTTAATAATTTCGCAGGATAAATGTTTTTATTCTATTGGACGGACAGATGGTTGAGTTTGCTTTATAGAAAGGCGTGGGAGGTTGTTTGATCAATCTATTTTCTTCACGCGAAAGCTACATAGAATACCGAATACAGCGGCATTTGTCTCTCAACAGCGCCAACTCCATGTAAAAAACAACAGGATGTAGTGGGAAATACCAGCGACCAAAGCGTCAGGGAGAGGAGGCGCAGGCAATTCCTTCTCGGCCGCTCAACCCCACCTCTTTCGCTTTAGTGCTCAAAATAAAGCCAAGTTCAATCGCGATTGGACTGTATCTCGTATTTCGTTCTGCCATAGCCACCTTGGCATTCAAGTCTCCATTTCGATGATTTCAGCCTCGCTTTGATTTGTTTAAAAGGAAAACTTACTGCCACCTCCCCTTCGCCGCCAAGTATCCCAAGAGTTCAGCCAAGCACCAAGAATTTACCCAAGTAGCGAAGCATGGATCCCCTTTCCATCGCTAGTGCATCGGGGAGTCTAGCAGTACTTTGTGTTCGGGTCAGTCTACGGGTTTCGTACGTATGCCTGGAAAGAAACTCATCACATTAGACAAATTTCACAGGTTGCAACGGCAGTTTATGATATTACCAGCAGCATCCAAAATGTGGATGAGAATCTTTCAAGTCTCCGCCAAGAGCTACTCGGTCTATCCGGGGTCTTGGAAGGCATTGAGAATACGTGGAAGAAGAACTACAGTCATCTTGTCGCGTACTCAGGTGCGGACGCTAATCTATGGTCAAGCATCAGCGACAATGTCAGCAGCGGAAGAGAAACAGTGGCGAAGCTGGAGAAAGCTTTCACAAAAGTGACCAAGACAGGTTCATTCAGCAACAGCTTTCTGCGAAAACCAGTCAAGGCGTTCAAGCTGAGCTTATCGTCGGACGACATTACTCAATATCGCCAGCGCATCAACTCGCACCAATTGGCAATGCAGAGTGGACTGCAGATGATCATCCTGTGTCTTCAAATACAGGAAACCACGTCTACACAGAACATGGATACATCTTTATCTACCCTGGGAGTTATGATCAATGCAATAACTGAACGATTGGAGACTCTTACAACAAAAATGAATGGGCCTGGCGCATCGAGTATTTCTCTAGGGTCTACTGGAAGGGATGGAGTTATTTTTAGTCTCCAAAATATGGCACAGGCTGCAAAATCTCTCTACTCAAGTGCCAGCACGGTAATTGAAGGGAAGAGATCTACCGTCTACGATGGAAGCATTCTAGGAGACCCCTTGACGGAAGAACAATCCAAGTATATCAGCGACTGGATACCACCGACCAAAGACGATATTCCGGAGAAGGATACACCAAGCTATGCTGCCCCTGCTGCCGTGGCCAACATTGATACGAGTACACGAAGTGAGCCAAAGGCCAACGCCAATGCCACCACCAACCTTGATTTCCTCAGCAGGGCCATAGATACAGTTAAGAAAGCAATCGAGTACGACAATAAGGGCGAATACGAGAGCGCATATATGAATTATTACGCGGCACTAGAGCTCTTCATGTTAGCGGTGAAATGGGAAAAGAATCCACAGGCAAAGGAAAGGATTCGCAACAAGGTGGGAGAGTATATGGCGCGTGCTGAGAAGTTAAAGAGTTACCTAGACTCGCAAAAGTCTTCGGGAAGAAATTCTTCTATTGTCACAGCATCCACATCAACAGCAGCCAGCAGCAACAGTAGTAGTACTACGGCCACTACGGCTAGTACTACTACCCTCGTTGCGACTCGTCTTCCCTTCAACCCGGGTACTCCCCATGTCCTGCCAACTGAGATGAGCAGCAAGTTGTTTGTCAATTACATTGCGGAAGCAGAGGACATCACCGGGGCTGAAAATGTCCAAATCGTCACTTCAAACGACACGCTTTGCCGCAATATTTCGAAAGCCCTAGACGCTTTGTGCATTCCACCGCGCGCGAATCTATTTCTTTCAGCGGTCATCGCTCCCCGTACCGTCGAGGATCTTCGGAAATTGCTTCGCCTATTTCATCGAGTCAAAATACCCGTGTGGCAATTCTACTCTACTGAAGAAGAGGATCTTCGGCATGTTATTCCACGGGTTCCAGGGAGTATTGGTTTGGATCTTGCGAAGTATATGAATAAAATTGTTGAGGTGAACCAGGATCAGCTTTACGCTATTGTCGAACCGGGGGTGTCATACGCTGCTCTGGCTCGTGATGTCTCACAGCGTGGTCTCGATGACCAGTTTTGGATCGATTGGCCATCTTCATCGAGGGAGCTTATCATCGACCATGTTCTTGGGTCAGAGTCCGCTGCGGGATCATGTGGTATGGAGATTATCTTGCCTAAAGGCGATATCTTACAAACCGGGGTCTTGAATCCTCACAAGGAACGAGGGCTACCAAAGGTTGCATCATGGAGATCTTTGATGAAAATGAAAGAATGCTGACTAGACTTCTGTAGGCGCTTGAACATGGCCTTGCAAATGGATTGGTCCCAGTGCATTGCCTTGGGGTTATTTCGAAGATAGTAAGAGTCCGCACTCCATGATAGATTGTTGAACAATCGCTGACAAGCATTTTTAAGGCTATAGATGTTTGTTAAGCCCAAACTTACTACGCCTACACACGCTACAGTACTAATGTGGAATATAGCTACGTCCAAAAGCATCAGAATGTCAGCCATTCCTCATAACCTTCAGCAAGAGTGATCACCTCCTACAAGCCATCGATATCGCTCGAAAGCTTCACCTGAGCGGCTTGATTCATCATGACGTCCGCCTCCGTCATATTTTTCTCGAATCAGGAGTACTTTCTCGACTATCAATACCAATTAATGCGACGACTACTTCATCAACCCACTCAACCTCATCCTCACTCGCACAGGAGTTGCACCTAGATTATTGGAATCTCTACGGCGTCATCAACCAGCCAGAAACCCTGCGTGCTTTAACCTGGGAAACCATCAAAAAGTCATTCGAGGACGAAGCAATGGAAGCAATAAAATTCCACCTTCCAGACGAAGATTCCCCCACGAACTTCCGAGACTATACCCAAGAACGATCATGCCCTCGTTTCTCGGCATTGACGGATACAGAAGATCTCAGATCAAGCACAACCGACGCGAGCGCATTACAGAGCACTCATACAATGTGCAGCCGAACATCACGAATACTAACCGGATCAACAGCACAAGAAATGCTCGAAACATCATCGAAGCGGGGCCAAGAAGCAGACTACGAGCTCATGAATGAATTCGTCCTCACTAGGGACCGATTAATCCACAATATCCACATCCTATCCCCAACCCACGACTCTAAAGCCCCGAAAACAGTTCAAACTCTCGTGAGGAATCTCTTAAAAGATACCCTTACCCACCGGTGGGCAGATTTTCGAACACACTCCGTTCTCATGGATCAGATTATTTCTCACAGTGCTAGTGCTGAGAGTGACTTTTGGCAGCGAGCCATGATCACCTCTGCGAAGGATGCGGTTGATAGTAGCGGAATTCTGGCGCCGGGAAAACATGGTATTTGGCCTAAGCAGGCTTCCTCGGGGGCGTGGGAGACGGTTATTGAGAACTTTTAGAAGTTTTTTTTTGTCCTCATTGAACCTCTTGTTTCATGTTGTGGCGAGGTGGCTTCATTCAATTAACTAGAAACGTTAATCTACGCTAACCAAAGGGCCAAAGGCTGATCTACGTTTTAGATAAGATGCTAGATCCAATTCATCATAACCCTTGAAGCAAATTGTGTATCGTTATCATGCTACAAAATACAAAACTATTTACAGGCCAAACAAAGGACCACCGTCCACCCGCTCAGAAACGGGCCAGGACTCGCTCCTGGGCATCAGAAACGGCGTACTCACTGCTGTGCTTCTGGCTAACCACAGACTTGGCCTGCGCAGCAGTGAAACCACGAGCCTCAACAGCCGGGTTATAACCCAGCTTATTGATCTTACCCACAACATCTGAAGGAACAGCCGCAGCGACCTTACCATCAGCACGCTTATAAACAGTCACGACGACCGCACCGCCCAGACCGAGATTATGTTGCAGAGCCGAATCAGTACCGTCGATCAGACGGTTGTTCGCCCAACCACGCAAATGCCAGACCAACTCGGCGCACTGGGCAATACCTGTCGCGCCAAGCGGGTGACCCTTGGAAATGAGACCGCCGGAGGGGTTAATGACCATTTTACCTCCGTAAGTGATATCACCCTTGCGGACCATCTCGTGAGCCTTGCCTGGCTCGGAAAGTTCAAGCGCATCGATGGTGATCATTTCGTTGGCGGAGAAACAATCGTGCAGCTCGCAGACCTTGATGTCCTTGACGTTGACGCCTGCTTCGGCGATGGCCGTGCGGGCTGCGTAGCGGGACATGCCGAAACCCATCAGGTCAATGGAGCTCTGGTTGTAGACTTGGTCTGTGTCGGAGGCGAGAGTCTGGCCGGCGATTAAGATCGCATTTTCCTTGAGGTGGGGGCGGGCGTCAAGGAATTCTTGGGAGACAATTACGGCTGCGGCGCCGCCGTCGGAGGTTGGGCAGCATTGGAGCTTTGTGAGGGGTTCGTGGATCATGGGGGATTTAAGGACTTGGTCCAGGGTGTATTCTTGTTGGAATTGGGAGTAGGGGTTGCGCTTGGAGTGTTCGTGGTTGACGCGGGCGATTTCCGCGAAGTCTTCGTTTGTTGCGCCGTACCTGGTGGATCGTCAAGTTAGCATATTATCCAACAAGCTATTCTTTCTCCGTGGTCGGGGAATGGAAGCTCACTTCTCCTTGTATTCGACTCCAGCATTGCCGAACATCTGTGCAGCACCGGGGGCATTGGTAACGCCACGAGTCTCGGCCATCATCGTACCGAACAGGCCGGTCGGGTTGGTGCGGTCGTTGTACATGGACTGCAAGCTACCAGGGTTCATCTTCTCGAAGCCCACGACGAGCACACAGTCGGCAGCACCGTGGGAGACCATGGTGCGGGCCATGGCCAGGCCAGTCGAGCCAGTGGAGCAGTTGTTGTTGACGTTGTAGATGGGGATCTGGGTGAGACCGAACTGGTAGAAGACGCGCTGGCCGCAGGTGCTGTCGCCGTAGACGTAGCAGGCGACACCCTGGTCAACGTCGTCGTAGGTGATTTGAGCATCGAGCATAGCCTTGATACCGGCCTCGTAGCCCAGTTCATTGTAGTCGACCTTGCCGCGAGGTTTAATGAACTTGGTCATTCCCACGCCTAGGACGTAGGCGGGGCTGGCAGCTTTCTTGACCATGGTGGCGGTGACGGTGAGGTATCGGTGAGGTGAAGATGAAGGTGAAGGTGAAGATGAAGGTGAAGGTGAAGGTGAAGATGAAGGTTCAGGCGAATGTGGGGTGTATTAATCTGGGGTAGGGTGGATGTGGAGGGATGAAGAAGAGAAGGAGGCAATTAATAAATAGGATCGAAGCATTGTCACAGGTGCAGCTGGGGTGGAGAAGCTGATTTGCGGGGAGCAAAGGGAGAAGCAGAGGGAGAAGAGCAGAAAGGCCGAGGTCCCGAGGATGCTGGCCCGAGGAAATGCCGGTTGCACAAATCACTGGCAATCTTGCATAAATCTCCGTGGTGTAGTGCTACAAGTATTCACTCGATCCAAGTCGGCTACATGATATGCAAATAATTCGTATTTCTAAATATTTATCGTCTCGTTACTCTCTCGTTACTCTTGTTAGTTTCTTACTACATTTATCACGTGCTCCCACGCGCCCGTGAGAGCACGTGAACTCCCACCATCAGAATATCTTCATCTTCATCTTCATCTTCCTTCGTCACTCTCCTCTTTTGACTCTATTATCCAAGAATCCAGAGAATTCTCCTCTCAGCGTGATAATTTGACGAATGATATCCACATTCCATCTCTACCAAAGAGGCAATCAAGCAGGTGCCAGGGCTGTGCCCTCGACCAAGTACCACAGTCCAGAGTCTAATCCGCAGTCCGCAGGTACTAAGATGCTGGTTACTTTCATATGGGACCTCCAGATGAACCAATGCCCGGACTCATAAAAGCTCTGGGGAACAGCTATCATTCGATTTCATTCAGTGATGACTGATTCGAGGATGAAACACGAGTAGCACACAGACCTCTCCCTCTCGGGCCTTCTGCATGATCTGCACTCTAACAAAGGTCTGGAATATGAGAGTATCATTCCAAGGTTTAAACCCCGCAAAGACAAGTTTTGGACTCCGAATGCAGTGTTCGACATGGCGTGAGCCATCAGTCATCCAGCTTATGACCAGCCAGCATCCCCCCCGGAGAACTGTCCACCAACAGTTGAAAAAAGGTCTGGGGATCATGACGGGATGACCCATGGTTGTCCATCGTGGGCGATCAATACCATAGAAGCAAGAAGCTTCGGCCTCATTTTGCTGCGGGCTTCGGATGCACCCATGCATGCGACCGGGCCAGCAAAGCAAATACCGTAGATCCACCACTCATGCCATAGTTCCTGTAGATGGTAGAAAGCAACTTATATCCATCTTCACCTCGATTCAATATTCAATATTCAATATTCCAATGTAGATGGGTGCTAGTCGGTATCTCCCGATTATTTTCTCACGACGACGTCACTGGGTTTCGCCCTAAACCGCATCGAGGACCGCATCGAGGCGATTGCAAAAGCTCGGGCCACATGCCATTCAATTGTCCCTCCTTCTCCTCTTCACAGCACTGCGGGCTCGATTGGGTCTTGTGTTGAAACCCCGTTAGAGAGAGAGAAAGAGAAAAAGAGAAAACCAGAGAACCAGAGAGGATTGGTCTCACGGTGAGTCTGAATGCCTCCATCCAGCTCGAACTTCCCCGCGTTCCACCACTTCGTCACTAACTCCAGCCCAACCTCAAGCTCCCTCCAGCTTGCTCTCATTGCGACCGACGACCCCTCAACACGCCTATACTCGGCCTGGCTGCCACTGAAATTCCCTGACGAGTGTTTCTCGGATCTCCCAATCGCCCCAAAGTCGCTAGCCTCAGCTTCTTTCATCTTCGTCGGGTTCAAATTGCCCGCATCTTATCGTCACGACCGAATCCCCCACCTTTATCTCTATTTCCGAGCATCACCCTCCTCCGCCTCCCCAATACCTTTCAGTACCCCTTCGAGATCCTTTCTGGATCTTATATAAACATCTGGAGGAGACCGGGCTACAGCAGTCCGCCGAATGGATAATTGTGGGACGCCGAACGGTCGACTCTGAAGCTTGAGAGGCCGCTTTGCGTTCCATAGGGTTCCCCAGCCTATCCATCGCCCCATTCGACGTATACACCAAGGTCGCCACTATTTACACTTTGTCGGCATCTAGATCAATCATTCAAAGACCGGGAAATCAATCTTCAGCAAGCGCTGCCTTATCCGTCCCTGTTACGTTTACTCCGTTGGCCCCAATGGAAAACTTTCAGGCATGACTATAGATAAACGCACTGAACATGCACCCTTTTCTCCACCTTCCTCACAAATCCCCGCCACCATGCCGTCACAGAATGCATGGATCATGGATGATCCCACCCGGAACAGACTGTTGAAAAAATACAAGACCCAGGTAGCTTCGGGAGTGTCAACCGTCTGCGCGACCCTGGCGGTGGTATGTGTTTTCTCCCCCAGCAGCTAGGATTCAGGATCCTCTACTGAGCTGCTGGAGATATCGCCGCTGACTGTAATGGATTGTTTTTCTAGACTCCTCTGGAGAACGTCAAAACTCGCATGCAAACGTGAGTCGTTTTCCAGTATAGGCGGGGAGATAATGACGTGACCTTCTTTGTACTGATTATCGATATGTCTAGCCATAACTTTAAAAATATATTCCAATGCGTCCGCTATCTCTGGCGGACTGAAGGCCCACGCGGCTATGTGGCTGGTAAGTTGACCCCAGGATTTGCTACTGTTCATCTACATTAGCCATGCTAATACCACTCAGGTTGTCTGCCGCCGCTAGCCAGCGTAACCGCTGTCCGAGTTGTCAACTTTACCACCTACAATTGGGCCAAACATGCCATCTCCGACACCTTCCAAAGTATCACCGGAGAATCGCCATTGGATGAATACAAGAAACCCGGCAGCAGCCCGACAGTCGCCGGAATTCTCACCTTCACCGGTGCCGGTCTCCTGGCCGGACTGGTGACCTCTCCACTTGCCTGTAAGACTCCATCGCCATGGACGGAGAGAACCCATAAGTATGTTAATTAAAACCCTCACTCTTTCCAGGTCCATTCGAACTAGCCAAGAACGTCGTCCAAACCTCGGTCCTCGTATCTAACCGTGCCATGGCCGCGCCCGACGCAGCCCGAGACCCTTCACTACGCCGTAAACCGCGTTTGGGGACTATCCAAGCCATCCAGCAGATCATCAAGCGCCACGGATTCCGCGGCCTGTATACCGGATTCCGTCTGCACGCGATGCGCGACACGGTCGGGTCTGCACTGTACTTCAGCGTCTACGAGACCGTCAAACAAGTCGCAGCCAAAGAACTAGGCTCGGATAAGTCTCCATTCGGAGCACCTATGATAGCCGGTGCGATTTGCAGCACCGTCCCGTGGTTTTGCGTACGTCTTTCCCTCACCCTAGTCACTTGGTGACCTTGATACGACGTATAATAGAGCGAAAATTGGGTTCTAACGTGTTGCAGACTTATCCACTCGACACCCGCAAGACTCGCGCGCAGAGCGTCCTTCTTGGTAAAACGAAAGAAATTGGCGAGGCCTCTGTGGCTGTGGCCAAGTCGAGCATGTACAAAGGCCTGTCCATCATTCTTATTCGGACTGGTGTCAACAACATGATTCTTCTTAGCATGTTTGAGTACATCAAGGCGCACATCGACGAGTTGCCGGCGTAAATTTTGTGTGTTGTGTTTGTGTATGTGCCGCGGGTGCATGGTGAAAGGGAACTTGGAGATCTTCGCGGTGCTGCCAGCCAGACTTTTTTTTGATTTGTTTTGTCATACTGCCATCTTCTCTTTTACGTACATACCATGGATGAGCTTGATGCTTGTCATTCATCAATATGAATATGAGTTGGAGATCCAATGTTATAAGCCCCATGCTAATGTCGACCACCTGAGTAGGTGGTCACTCGTACTAGAGTAATGTAGCTCCGGCCCCGCTCTATATATATACTATTAGTAGTACCGGCCATGGGCATCGGATGGCAACTTGAACGAAACAACCTTGGAACCTTGGAATCTATTCTAGTACTACTACTAGGGTCCTTGAAAATAAATAACCAAATACTTCTGCTGTCAGTTCTAGTAGTTATTGACAGTAGGTCAAGTAAATACCGAGTTGTATACACAGACGAGAGTGGGCCCCACGTCATGCGGTTGCCCCGGTGGTGGGGGAAGAAGCAACTTCCACTGGCACCTTCAAGTTGGAACAACATGAACCTCTCCAGTTCCAAGCGCTTCAGGTTGCCTGTCCACCCCCGCAACAATGGCTTCGTGAGTCCTCAGCTTACTAGACAGTTTCAACCTGGTATTCACTAACACCCTCTCAGCAATATTCTAGAGCTCCCGTTCCGCCGCTCGCACACCGTCTCGTTGTCCGATGCCATCACCCAATACATCTCTTCCAAATATGATCAGCGCCCCGATATGTTCGCCGACGACCTGATGATTATCGACCGCCTCCGTTCAGAAGCTGTGAATGTCCAGGAACCCCACGTCAGCGGTATCAGCAGGCTGGTCACCTATGCCGCCCAGCTCAAGTGGCTCGGTGGGAAGTTTCCGATTGATGTGCGCGGGCTTGCACCCACCCCCCTCCTCCTCTCTGTGCTGCCTTGAGGCTTGATTGACGGGTCATACTTTTTAGATCGGAGTCGACTTTTCCTGGTATCCTGCGTTAGGATTCAATGCCTCGCGACCTGGTGAGTTTTTCTTTGTTGCGAAAGCTTGGAGATACTTCCTCGGGCCGCCCGTTTGGGCCCAAGTTGGATCAAACTCGAATACAGTGTTAACAATGTCCCCTTTCTCCCAATACAACAGTCTCCCAGAATAACCTACGTTTCGAACTCGCAAATATCCTCTTCAACCTAGCCGCTCTCTACTCCCAACTCGCATACGCGCTCAACAGGACAAATGCAGATGGCCTTAAGCAGGCCTGCAACTACTCCTGCCAGGCCGCGGGCGTCCTTCACCACCTCCGAACCGATATAATCCCCGACCTCCGCTCCTCACCACCAGAAGACATGGACGAAATGACACTGTTAAGTCTCGAAGAGCTCCTGCTAGCCCAGGGCCAGGAATGCTTCTGGCAAAAAGCCGTCAAGGATGGATTGAAGGATGCATCGATCGCACGACTCGCGGCGAAAGTATCAGATTTCTACGGTGACGCCGGCGACTCGGCCGTCAAGTCTAATGCGATTAGCACGGAGTGGATTCACCACATGACAGCGAAGAATCACCACTTCGCGGCCGCGGCGCAGTACAGGCAGTCGCTGGATTGCATGGAGAAGCGCAAGTATGGCGAGGAAGTGGCGCGATTGCGGGATAGTTTGAATTGCGTCAATGAGGGGCTGAAGGAGTCTCGATGGATCAATCGCACCGTGCTGGGTGATCTGAATGGGTTGAAGGGTCGGGTTGCGGATGATCTCAAGCGTGCTGAGAAGGATAATGATGTCATTTATCTAAGTCCCGTGCCGCCGAAGTCTGAGTTGAAACCGCTTGATAGGGCTAGCATGGTTGCTGCGAAGGCTCCCTCGCAGGTTACGGATGCTATTTCTATGCTCGGTGATAATGGGCCTCTGGGCCAGCCTTTGTTTGCGAAATTGGTTCCTTATGCGGTGCATATTGCTGCGAGCATTTATTCAGATCGGAGGGATCGATTGGTGAATGAGTCGCTTATTGGTGAGCTCGAGTCTATGACAGATAAGTTGCGAGAGTATGTGGTTTGATGATATCCCCGGTTTTGGTACGAAGGACTGCTCAGCTAATCATTTCGATCAGTCTTTTGTCTTCTTTGAACCTGCCAGGATCTCTACAGGCGCTCGAGAAGCCCCTGGGCCTTCCACCGACGTTGGTCTCCCATGCCGAGGAGATGCGTCAGCAAGATGGATTGAACCGTCTTCGCCGTTCTGTCCAGGATACAGCGAAAGTCAAGAGCAATGACCATGCCATCTACAACGAGGGAGTCGAGTTATTGGCGGCGGAGAAAGCTGAAGATGACGCTGCTCGTCGGAAGTATGGCACGGACCGATGGTCGCGCGAGAAGTCTGAAGCCGCCGGGCCTAAGATCTACAACAGCCAAACTGAGATCAGCGGCTATTTCACATCGGCGCAGAGCAGTGATGACCTTGTGGACCGTAAATTGCGAGATTCCGAGTCCGTGTTCCTTGTTCTGACGGGCTCGAACCGAGATCTCGAATCATATGTCCCCAGCAGTCGTAGAGCTGCTATCCCACCAGAGGTAGAGCGTGAGACAGTTAAGCTGCGTGGTTGTCTCAGTGAGGTAAGTCGGTTGGAGAACCGTCGGAAACGACGAACTCAGGGATGGAAGGACAAGTGCCGTGCAGATGATATCCGTATGTTTTCACCCCCGTTTGAGTAGCAATTTCGTTTACTTACAGTCTCCATAGATCCGGCTCTCCTAAGGGAGACAGCCCGGCTCGAACGGGAGTTCCCCATGCAGACCATCCAGGCGAGCCAATTCGAGGATCTCTTCGAAGAGCAATTGCGCCTGTATGATTCGGACCGGGATATGCTCGACCAGGAACGGAAGGATCAGGATCAGATTGCTGATCAGGTTCGCGAGGCGAACAAAGCGTTCACGCGGGCGCACACAGGCGATGCGTCAACTAAAGAGCGGGAGACCGCGTTGCAGGATCTGGAGAATGGATATCTGAAGTACAAGGAGATTCTGTCGAACCTGGACGTCGGGCGCAAATTCTACAATGATCTTGCTAAGATCGTGGGCCGATTTCGCGACGATGCAAAGGCCTTTGTGCATCAGCGACGAATGGAGGCCAGTCAATTAGAAGCGTATGTCCCTCGCGTCGATCATCCATCGATCATAATCTTACTGACGTATTGCGTTCCAGGGATATCTCGAATGTCACCGCGATGTCTTCATTGCACATTTCGCAGCCGCATCTGCGCCAGCCAGCTCAGCAGCCAGCTCGCCAGGTTCACTCCCCAACCTACTCTGCGGCACCCTCGCAGCCCCCCTCGCAGCCACCTCCGCCTATTCATGCCCACCGAACTTCTGAGGCGACAGCCCCTCTGACGGCACCGCAGCCGATGCGGGCCGCGGTTCCTCCGGCCGTACAATCCCCAGGTAGCATGTGGTCACCAGAGATGGGTATTCGCTTCAACTCTGCTGCTGCTGTGCCCCCTGGCGGCAATGCAGGACAGAGCGGTGCGGCATCAAACCCGCAAGCCCGTGGACCAAACAAGACGTGGGACCCGAGTCAGGGAGTGCGATTTTCCTAGGCAGAGGCAGAGCCCCGCGGACATTAAATTCTTTGCATATTACATTGTCAATTGTCAGCATCCAGACCAAGGACACACATACATAGCAGCAACACCTGATACATATACACGAAACAATCACAATATGATTCAAGACATTCCAGTCAATTAAACTATCAACCAACTATTCTCTAACGGACCAGCTCCACGACACTTTGCTCAATACAGCGATCAGACTCCTCCTCTCTGCACAGCCATGCCCCCACATCGAACCACCACAACCCCAGGGGGCGAGCCCTCCCTCACCCTCACCCTCACCCACAGACTGCCACCTGGAGAAACCTGACGTCTCGCCCCAAATGAAGTGTGACCTTGGCTTGGCCCCCTCCACCCCTCTCTAAAAATTGCTCACCAAATTTCCCGAACCACTGCATGCGTTGCTCGAGAACGGTAAGAGAAGGAATTGTCCCTGGATTGAGTGGAACCGCTGGGCTCACCAACTCCACATGGGGTCCGCCCCCGACCCACCTTAGAACGCACATCAACCATTAACAATGCAGTCCAGGAATCACGAAATCACTGGACTCGTCAGCGGGGAGGGTCCCGGGTGAGCCGGACCCTTTTACCAACGCCACTGGACCGGGTTGCACTGTACTCAAGACACGAATACGCCGGACGCTTACTGGTATGGGTTACAGTTTGCCATATGCTTCTCTACAATAGATCAATCATGTTCTGTGATTGCTGACAGCCTGGAAGAATCTTTTCACACATGATCTTGGCGCTTTATGTTGCGCGTGTGGGGGGTCCGAGTGTGGAGACTTCAGGATGGACGCACAAGGATGCGATGGATATGCCGCGCGGTGGTTCGCTCCAGAAGCTGCGTCATTGACCCTCTAGTACCGATGGCCATTTCTTCTTCTGAAGGCGAATGGCTCTGGATTGCGTATTGGGTCACATAGAGAGGCATGATTTTCCTCCCTCGCCCGTGTTTGAAGGCTGGGCATGAACCCAGTCTGGAGGAGAGAGTGGATGGAGGAGAGTGAGAGGGATTGGATGGATTGGAGAGGGCCAAGAAAAGGTACGAGCGGGCAAGCTTTTTATGCTCGGAATGTTCGCAACGCATGCCACATGGGGGAAGATGGACGTAGTGTACAGTGACTCTGTACAGCCTTGAAGTGTGTAGTCGGTGGGAGTCATCTTTATACACAACGTCTCTGGCTTGTGCCATCCACACCCACATTCTCTCTAGACTAGCACGGAGAAGGTGGAATCTGTTCTATTTTAACTCGAACCGTAACATGCACGCGCGAACTTGGCCCCACAGTGAAATGATAGGATCGTACATCTGAAACAGGGCTCAGTGGCAGTGTCAGGCTGGGCCATACTGGGCCATGCGGAGGACACGCCCTGATCGACCCCGGGCCCCATTTCTTTTTCGTTAAAATCTTACTGCCTGAGGTGCCTGATGGATCCCCCCCTGGCTTATGTGTAAGAGTAGTGGTACTCCGTAGTCGTAGGTGAATCTCGACCTCCCTGAGACTCTTCTCTCTTGTCTAAGTCTTGAACCCCCGACTTTGATCTCGACTTCGACCACGACCACAACCACCACCCCCGTTTCTGTTCTCGTCCTTCCTTCTACTTTCTCCCACTACCCCTTTTTATCGCCAATTCTTTTGGCTGCCACTCGTTTTCCCACCACCCCACGATGAAACTCGTGCCAGGCCTGCTGGCTGGCCTCTTCGCTTTCGCTCATCTCGCCCTGCCGGTTTGCGCGGAGAAACTCTTACAAGCGAATTATGTCACCTCCTGTTCCGACGATAGTGCCATTAAGACAAATGAGATCAAGGTCAAACTGTTACCAGACGAAAGTCAAGTCTGGCTAGAATATGATGGAACACTGGACTACGATGGCTATGTCATGTTCAATGTCGACATTTTTGCCTATGGATACAATATCACCCGCCAAACCGTCGACCCATGCGACTTGAATATCGCCAACCTGTGCCCCATGACAAGCGGAAAAATGCCTGTCCCATGGAATCCGATGGAGGTTTCTAAAAACACCATCACCAGCTTCGTTCCGAGTAAGTCCCGCCTTGGTCGTGGTCGTTCGCTATCGCGCATCACAGATGACAACCCCCAATGCGCTTCCCCTCGTCGCTAATACTCGAGCAGCCGTTGCCTACTACGTCCCGGACATCGATCTCCTTATCCGAGTTACCGTCGTCGCAAAGAAGTCCGGCGAACAGGTCTCCTGCATTGAAGCCCCCGTCACCAATGGCTACTCCGTCTACGTATCAGGGGTTGGCTGGGCCCTGGGTGTTATCACTGGTCTTGGTCTTATTATCACCGTCATTCTCTCCATTCTAGGCTATTCGAATATCGCAACTCACGTCTCCTTCCGAACAATGCTGTTACTGGGCTTTATGCAAAGCCAGGCCATGTACGGAATGCTTGCGCTTCACTTCCGACCCCTCGCCCGCAACTGGACCCAGGACTTCCAATGGACCGTGGGTATAGTACATGCCGGATTCCTTCAGACCATTGCCACTTGGTTCCAGCGTGCAACAGGAGGTACACCTTCAACAATTATTTCGCAAAACAGCGAAGTCTCGGTCGCGGTCCTGAAACGTTCCATCGGAAATCTTGCGAAGCGAACCCTCCCCACGACCGGCGGAGGTAACGAACTTCTCGTCAAGGGTATCGAGCGAATGGGTTACCGAGCGCAGATCGAACCATCGAACATCTGGATGACTTCATACCTGGTCTTCTACTTCGTCGCAATTCTCATGATGATCACTCTCATGGTGCTCAAATTCGCCCTCCCCGCCATCTCCAAGAAGGCGAACAACGCCAAGTTGAACAACGCACTCAGCGGAGGTACTGAATGGAAGGGTTTCCTGCGTGGTAGCATCTACCGCCTGGCCATGCTCTCCTATCCTCAATTCTGCTCGCTCGGTCTTTGGGAAATCTACCAGCGTGACTCGGCTGCTGAGATCATCCTGGCGATCGTCATGTTCTTGACAACCTCTGCAGCGCTGGGCTTCGCTACATTCAAGGTTTTCCAACGCGCACGCGCATCCAAGGCACTGAACGAAAACCCGACCTACACTTTGTATTCCGACCCGGCCTGTCTGACAAAATGGGGCTTCCTCTACGTGCACTACAAAGCGCAATGCTACTACTTCATCGCTCCGATGATCGCCTATATCCTGATCAAGGGTATCATCGTTGCCTTCGTCCAAGCCAGCGCCACAGCGCAAGCCGTCTTAATCCTGATCGTCGAAGCGGCCTTCATGATCGCGACCTGCGTCATCAGACCCTACATGGATAAGAAAGCCAACAGCTTCAGCATCGCCGCGTCAGTCATCAACTTCGTCAGCGCAATCTGCCTCCTCATCTTCTCCGACGTCTTCAACCAACCCGATCTCGCCTCCGGCGTCGTCACCGTCATTTTCTTCTTCATGAACGCAATCTTCACACTCACTCTCGTCGTCTTCCTCCTCATCTCTTTCTACTACGCCATCCGCCTCAAAGAGCCAACGGCAAAATATCACCGTCTTTCAGATAACCGCGAGTCCTTCCGCATGTCCCAAACAGACAACCGCCTCAACACCGAGCTGCTACCGCTCGAAAAGGCCATTCGTCCCATGGGCGATGAGCCCCGCCCCTCCTCCCCTTGGGCCCCAAGCAACAACGGCAGCGTCCGTTCCCGCTGGGATCCAGGCCACGCTGGTGCGGGCTTTAACCACCACGACGAACAACCACCTCGATCACCATTCGCGGATCAACCGCCCCGATCGCCTTTCGCGGACCCAGTTGAGCCCACTCTACCGTTAATACCCAGTAGTGGTGGTCATGACGCTGGGCGGCGGGTATAAGCCTAAAGGCCGGCGTTGGCATTTTTGCCACCATTCTTCTTTTATTTTCTTTTCTGCTTTTTTCAAACCACTCTCGGTGGTGGCTCGCTAGGATCGGGCCATCCTGCTATGAACATATGTCCTTCCTTGTCATTTTCTTCGGTTATATTTTCCTTTCCCCCTCCCCTGATGATTGTTCGAAACCTTCGTGTTTCATCTCCCTGACATCTCGTCCCTCTCCTTCTCTCTCTCTCTCTCTCTCTCTTCCTCTCTCTGGCCTTTCTCTTTTTGATCAAAGAGGCTACATATTCGGCTTCGGCGTCGTGCAAAATTGGCGTTTCTCAGCAACCCTTTCCCTTAAAGATTTCCTCTTTTTTTTTCTGCCCATTTTTTCTTCTGTATATAATGCCCACCTGTTTTTCACTTTCAGTCTCAAAGCCTCTTTTCTTGTGCATTGATTCTCGTGTTAGCTGGGACTCTTGGGTGCGGTCTTTTGATTTGATCTGGGGGTTCAAGGTTCTTTCAAGGTGGTTTATATATTAGTACTATTACTTTATACTATACATACACTTGGACGAAGGAGAGGCAGGTGTGTGAATTCATGTCCACATTCAACTGCCCTCTGCCCTTGCAAATATTGATTGATATCATATATTTCACTGGATAACATTATTATATTTTGAGTATTATACATGGTAGGCAAGCATATTTGCAAGCGATACCTTGACAAGTGTAAGCTCAAGTTCAAGTTTAACACTGTCTTGACTATGTTTTGCATGCGTATCTCCAGGCTAGCGTCTTAGATTTCATCATCGACTCTTAAGTCCTTTTGAAGGTTCTCTTATTCGCGTTCATCATTGCGAGCATACTTGCCAGTCGCGCAGTCCCAGTGACTGTGAGCGATACCCGGCAAGTCAGGTCAGGCAGCTGGAAGGGCCATTCTACTGCTTCTTCACCTGTTTCCCACCATTCTTCTGATCCACCATCTCAGGCTCAGTTTCATCCTCCGACCGATCGTCCTTCTTGACGCCATAAACGACGAACTTCCATGCACTCCGCATCAGACAGTATAGCCAGAATAAATTCAGGCTCTGCAGCATGGCTAGCAGCGCAAAAGTGATAATGTTTGAAATCCAGCACTTGTACTGCTGCGTCTCCCAGTTCAATTCGTAAGGACCGATGGTTTGGAATTCGGTAAGGAGGGACCAGAGAATGTGTAGGTTCAGATAGTGACGGAGATAAATCCATGACACGACACTTGTCGCGTAGAATGGAATGATCAAATCCGAGTCCGTATAGTGGAATGTTTTCGAGAGCTGAGGAATAATATTAGCAAAACAGTCTCACCCCGGGGTCCCCAAACAAAAAGAAATTTGAATTTCCCCAAACCACCTGGACAAACTCACAGCAAGAAAGAAATCGCTCACGTCATGCGTGATATAAACCGCAATCCCAATATACGTAAAATGAAACCGATAACTCAACCCAATCAAAGCCAAAGTAACAACATGATGCGCAACAAGTTCTTTGAAATCCTTCCTAGGCTTCTCAAGCCCCAAAACCATAACAAGAGCCTGCTGAGCCCAATAAGCCGCTTCAAAAAGATAATAAAACTTAAACGCAGCAAAGTGCGTATAATGCGGGAATTGCTCATACATCCCCGCAGTACGGAAATACCACACCGGCGTCTGTCGCATCACATATAACCCGAACGGACCCGTGATGCCAAAGTATATCGCCGTATACATCTGTTCCATGCAGCGGAGCTGTTTGCCGCGGGATTTGATCCCCGCATAGCGTGAGCGCGCGAAGGGGCGGAGGATCTCTTGCATTATGAATTCGCGGGTGAATGTCAGGACTAGTGCGTAGAAGGCTACGAAGGCGATGTCCCATGGTCCTTTGCCGTATTGGATTGCGGCGTTGGGTGCGGTTGGGTCGGGTTCTTGCGCGTAGGCGAGGAATATGAAGTTGTGCAGGATGTTGGATTCGGTGGGGTTGATGGCGTATAGGGAGAGGAGGGTTATTAGGAGGGCGAGGGGGATTGACCAGGTGTGTTTTATTGCGCGGCATTTTAGTCGGCGGAGGAGAGAGCGTTGTTTGCGTTTGGGTGCTCCGTTTGCTTGCGCTTGTGCTTGTGGTTTGCCGTTGGTGGTCGTGGTGGTGATCGCGTGGCCGTTTCCGTTGGCATTTCCGTTGGATTTGGCACTTCCATTGACGCTTCCATTGGCGCTTCCATTGGTCTGTTTGTCTACCTTGCGTTGGCGAGTATTCATAGCTGGCGACGACATCGTACTCGTGGAGCGGTGCTCTGCTGCCGAGGTATCGACGCGCGCCATGACCAGGTAGTATTTGGCGGCGCCGGTGATGAAGGTGTCTAGTTTCTTTCTGGCCACTGGCAGTTCATGAGTTGGAACTAGCCTGCTAGAATGGAACTAGAGAACTTGAACAAGGTTGTGGTGGTGTGGGAAAAAAAAACAACGTGCTGGCTGAGTTTCCAAACGAAGCGACCGTTGGACCCCCTTTTCCATTTCAATAATGACTGGATTTTGGGCTTTCATAAGGCTCGGCGAAAGACAACCAACACCTCCGATTTTTCCTAATTTGGTTAGGAGTTATTGGGGCTGAACTACGAATGAGAGGCCGGGGTCGGGAGATCGGGTACACCGGAGGATATGTGGGGGGCCATGATCCATAATTATACATAATACGAGTACGGATACTCGTAGTTAGCCTTTGTTGACGAGTAGGCATGGTTTTCATATTCGAACAACTGTCTTATCCGATGCTCGAAATACTATTCAAATCAGTCAAGTAGTATTTACTAAACACACAAAGTGCGGGAGGACCCGGACTGACCTATTGAATATGCCTAGCTTAAGACTTAAAGTTAGTAGTAAATTTGAACCAAAGTCAGATGCAACATCCGCTCAAAGGCGTTTTAGGTTTTTCAACACGACTCGAGTAATGCATTTGTCAAATGAGGATTCTCTATTATACCGCGGTGGGAAAGCTTCACCCAGTCGCTGGAATTAATCGCTAGAAGGAAAATAATCCAAAAATACAGAAGTCTGCCATATACATCCAACACCGCCTCTCAACACGAACTAATCCAGTCAAAACTTAATAAGTCTTCTTAGCCCCTGAGAAACCGAGCCGGACGAAGACCGGCTGACACGGTTAAAACACTGACGCCGCCAGTTGTTTTGTGCCACCCAATATCCCGAGGATCGATGGGCTGTACCCAGAACTGGTCGCCAGAAATCATGCTGGCCATGGAGCTCAGGTGTTTCAAACCTCATTTCCTCTTGAAGCAAATTTTTATTGCTGATTTCGGCCATTTTTCTAGCAGTCTCGTATAAGACATCCTCCAGATAAATCCGAAGTCGTCGAAACTGCAGACTCATTTTGGGTATGAGATTATCGAATACCGCCAGTGTTCGTTGTGTCTCTTTATCTGCCTGTCTGGCGAAGGCAGACTCTTGCCCCGACAAATCAATGATTTTCACATCTAACTCTTGTAGGTTTTGAAACAACCCCGAGCCAACAATTGAAGCTATCAGCTCAAGCTCCCCAACACTAGAAGCATGGGTTGAACCGTTACCAACACCACGATTATGATCGAATTCGATTCCCACTGGATTAAGGATTAATCCTTTGATGCAGGCAAGATTGTGGCGAGGAACTAGCTGAGTAAAGTCTCGGAGAGGAGCCTTCCCTGCGAAATGGAACGTGTTCGAATAAAGTACCTCGACTGCTTCAACGTAACTGTGATATGAACTTGAAGTCAGTAAAATATAGGGTTACGAGCCTTATATTTGGGTCACATACGCTTGTCGACAGCTTAGTAGCCAGCCCATCACACCAATTGACGACATTATCGACGGCGTAGCTTGATCGACAATAAAATGGGCACCATTGATATCGGTACACAAGTTATTTTCCAAATGCCCCGATTTAGAGTGATTGCAAGCGCTTCCCCACCAATATCTGTCGTGACATCTCGCCGTGCTCGATGGTAACTCTTTGATCTGAGTGCTTGCTGCATCCCGCCATCCACCACTGATTCTCCAGCAGTCGGCTACACAGACATGCAAGTTGACATGGAAAACCCGATCGCCAAATGCTTGCTGGTAAATCTGAGTCCGGATTTCCGCTGGTAGCTTCGCGAAAAAGCGACTCCTGGACCTGGGCGCTTGTCGATATCCCCAAGCTAGAGCCGTCAAGGGGCGCGCTTTTGCTGGAAGCTGCGCATTTAGCGAAGAACAACTCATTTCCTTTTGCTCTGCCGTAGTGTCTGCCATAATTTTCGCTTTGTCTGCTGGGGTTGCAAAGCTGTCAAGCTGAAGAAAAGAAATATCAGCTGAAGGTCGAATAAACAATTTAGGCGCGATGCCCGTCCCCACATTTAGACATCAAACATCGTGCTGGCTCCAATCAAGTGTCGGTCAAGAATGGTGCCTGGAAGTGATAGATCGAAAAGCCACTAAGCCCACCGTACTATAACGAAGATCATAGATCACACAGAAAGTGGGTTTAGGCTGTCTTTAATAAGCGAGTATAGCAAATGTACCGAAGAAAAGCCATACCTTATCGCTGAAAATCCCTCAAATAAGGCATCAAACAATTGATTCGCATGGTCTCACCTCTGCCGCGACGGTCCTTTTTGGCTCAAAGTCTTATTGATGGACCCGGGAGCAGAATGTAGTGAAGACAAGGAAGTGCGAAGCTTGGGGCTGGTAAACACGTTCACCACATATCATCCAAGTTCTAGTTTTGAGCTAGATTTCACTTCGGTGAAACGAGGCTGTGGCCCCTGGGACCGCTCTCTGTTTCACATTTTTCGTTTAATATCGGCCCATCAGTTTATTAATTTAATACTACAGGAAAAGTTCATGGTAAATTTTGGAGAGTATCTGGTACGATTGGATTATTCGAATTCTATTTAGATCTTGTTGTTTTCCAAATTCAGAACGAGCTTTCTCACAAACAACCCAACCTCATCTATATGAACACCAAGCCATTCTTGAAACCCATAGTCTCTAGTGTTGTCACTTTCAAAACTTTTAAGGGTTGATTCTCCCTGAGGACCAAAGCGCATGAATCTTTGCTCTTTGGAATAGGGCTCCCAAGGCTGCTTACCATGTGCAAAAGCTGTCCAGATTCTAGCAGCTTCTCTCGAGACATTTTGTGTAGAAGGCGGGCAAATGCCCATTTCGTTCATATGCAAAAGCATTGCACACAGGCCGTGATATGATAGACCACACGTTGGTCCTGGGAAGGGAGAAGGTTCCTCGAAATGATAGAGGTAGACTTTGTCTCTCCAAGCCTCCGAATTTTGAGAGGACTTGGCAATGCCGAGATGGGAATAGTTGAATAGCGTATTTCCAACAAGTAACCTGAAAGCCTTGCGGAAGTCTTCATCTGATTGGGGATCACGACTAAATCCAAATTTGGAATAGAGCTCCTGGGCAAGTTCCGGGGAGAATGAGTCATTCACCAATTGCTGGAAGCGCTCTTGTGGTAGGCGTTTGATCAGGCCGTCAAAAATGATCGCCTCAATGTTTGTATCTCCAATAATGAATTCTTTACAACGCGTATTTGGGGCATTGTCTTCATATTTCCAGTTTTCTTTCAAGAGCTTGCCATCTGCGACCGGCCCCATGACACCTGGACTTGAAAGCTTGAGAATGTCAGACACCTCCAACCGACGAAGCTGCTCTAGTCGCTCCTGGGGTGACGGTGCGTCAATCCCTGCATTTTGGCAAAGGGTGCTCCACTCGTTTTGATACCACTCCATGGGTAGGGGGCTCAATACGGGTGCTGCGCCGGACATCATGATGGCTCTATCAAATAGCGCATGCTCTGCAAGCAGGTGCAGGTGGATGCTGACACTACCTGCGCTCACACCAAAGACTGTAATATTTGACGGGTTGCCTCCGAAATCTTGAATATGGCGATTTACCCATTCCAGAGCGTTGCGTTGGTCAATAAGCCCATAATTTCCAACGGGACACGTCTTGCTCCCACCGTTGACCTCTTCGGCGAGATCTTGGGAAGCTGAAAATCCCAACACGCCTAGGCGATAGTTTATTGAAACTAGGATGACAGGCGTATTGTTGTTGCGCGCGTGTGCAACGAGTGCCTGCGGACGATATCGCGAGACTGAATTTGCGCCGAAGGCGAAACCACCCCTTCAAGCGGAATTTTGTTAGTCGATCTCGATGATAAAAAAGGGGTTAGAGAAACGTACCCATGAATCCATACCATTACTGGGAGAGAATTCGGCACTTGGACTCCTAGCGATTCTTTCGGAACAGCAATATTGAGGTTGAGACATTTGAATTCATCATCACCAGGAAGGGGATCGTTCGTTCCTCCGGAGACAAGAACCATTCCACTAAGCTGACTACAGCGGTATCCGAGCTGAGTGGCATCGAATGGGCTCTCGAGCTCGTTTCTAGTCTCGCTATGCGTCCATCTTTTGGTCAAAGTCGCATAAGGAATTCCTCTAAATAGCGCAATATTCTGCTCACTATCCAAAGTTCCTACCAACTCCGAGCCAAGAGATGGCGCAGCGAGAGTAATTCTGTCATGCTCTGCCATTTTAGCACACAATATTGAAATTTGATTGCCTGGGAAAGCACGGCAGGATCGTTAATGCAGAAGTTATAAAATCTGTCGGATAAACCGGGCTGCGGGGTCGTTAAGTGGAGAGAAAATGTTTTAGCCGCGGGCTAAGCTTTCTTCTGAGAGCTGATCCTGCTTTGTTGCTCCAATTCTACAACCCTCTGTGGGGAGACGTGAAAATTTGCTCCACTATAATCTCAATTAATATTTCGTCCTCTGCTCTTTTCGTCTATCATTATGCATCTCGTGACGGCCACAATACCCGATGACAGCGAAAGATGTCAATATTTGAGGGTGAACTCTTTTCCCCTTTACCTTGACCCCGTGATAGTTTCGAGGCTTCTAGCGAGCAAAAAGCCGAATCCACTACCGGTGGCAGACTTCAGCTGGACTAAAATGTTTTAGCGTCAAAGTAATCGATCTAGACTGGGGTCCGGGGCCCCGGATACCTGCATGTCGGGTAAATTTCGGTTTTAGCCCCAGCCCAAAAGGCGGGGGAAGTCAACGATTGGGGAGTGATAAGCGAGCTATGCTAGCCTCATCAAGTTACTTCTATAGCCATGGTGCTTGTATACAGGGCGGTTAATCGGTATGCCGCTATGGAGATGCGAGTAGAATGGAGCCCGAATTGCTTTCAGTAGTTCGTAGATAGAGCCCCTCTTTTTGACCCGGCAGTTAAATGCACGGCAGTTTCTCTGAGTCCCCGGGAAATCCCCAGATTCTTCACGTTCCCCACACGATATTCGCAATTCAAAGCTACCCTTGAGTTTCGAGCCAAGCCATGTCTACCAATACATGCAAGGATGGCCTGGAAGCGATTGAGATGGAGAATGCACCAGCTCCCCAGCCAGTATTTCTTGCGGAAAAGCTGCAGGGGGGAGATGAGGCTTTGGAAATTCTTCAGACCCAATTCGTAGAGTATTCTCCTGAGGAAGAAAGGAGTTTGAGATGGAAGATAGACTTGCGTTTGGTGACTATTATGTTGATTGTCAACGGAATCCAATTTGTTGACAAGCTTGTGAGTATATGACCGATCGTCATGAATTCTTGAGGCTAACATATGACCAGACGATCAGTTACGCGGCGACATATGGCATCATCACCGAGGCACATCTGGTAGGACAGGAGTATAGTCTTCTCATCACCATTTTCTACATCGGTTATCTGGTAAGTTTCAAAGAGACTTGAAATTTCCCGCTTTCCATTTCGTTTGATGGTTAAATGAACTATTACTAAGAAGTTTTGAAACCATAGGTTGCGCAGTACCCTACCAACTACCTCATGCAAAGGTTTCCAACTGGAAAATACTTAACGGTCAACTTCATACTATGGGGTATGTTCTTACAAGCAACACCAAGTGTGAAGACTATTCTGATGAATCATCCACAGGCGTCGTCCTGGCGGCTACTGGTAGTGCAACCAACTTTTCCTCACTAGCAGCAGCTCGATTTTTCTTAGGTGTTTTCGAGTCATGCTTGAACCCCGGCTTTGTTTTGATCTCGTCTTCTTGGTGGAAGCGTGAAGAACAGGCTTCCCGTATCGGTCTTTGGTACAGTGCAAATGGACTTGCCTCGATTCCGGCTGGTGTTCTTTTTTGGGCAATCGCGCACATTGATGTAAGCTTGACCCAAGCCCCTCGTGGTTTGATATGCTAATCCAATGGTTAGGTCGATAACATGTTTCCTTACCAATGGATGTTCATTATATTCGGTGCACTGACTGTTCTAGTCGGTTCCGGTCTTTGGTGGCTGCTTCCTGATAGCCCCATAAAATGCACATGGCTGAGCGAACGTGAGCGACTCATTGCGGTGCAACGCCTAAAGGACAACAGAACCGGCGTCAAGAACAGCGAGCACAAGAAAGATCAAGTCATCGAGGCACTCACTGACTATCGTGTGTGGATGCTACTGCTCGCTGTCTTTTGTCATAATATGACGAACAGCTTGCAAACAAATTTTACCGGAATAATTATCAAAGGATTTGGCTACACTACCTACCAAGCTGTTTTGTTGCAAATCCCGGTCGGCGCCGTTATGGCGGTGTCGATCATTATCGTCGGTTTCTTCCTCTCATCCAAATATGGCCAGGGTAAATTGATATTGACCATGGCCTGCTGCTACATCCCGGGCATCATCGCATGCGGAATGCTCTACGGAATTCCCGTGAACTCTTCCACCCTGGGAGCTCATCTAGCCGCCATATATTTGATCCCAATGGTCGCTGCGGTGGGAGGCTTGATGTATACTGTGTTGGCCTCCAACATTGCAGGATATACCAAGAAGACTGTGACAGGAACCTTGTTCTTTTCTGCATACTGCGTGGCAAATATTATTTCGCCCCAGACCTTTCTCTCGTCCGAAGCACCCAAATATACCACCGGTGTCTTTGTGACCTTGGCTGCTTTCATCATCAACATCATCCTCTTTTCGATACTATATATCGTCTACACCAGAGATAATGCAGCCCGGGTCCGTGAGAACGAGGCAGCTGGACAGATGGATGATGCGAGCGATTTGGCCAATGCCTTTTCCGATCTGACAGACCGACAAAACAGAATGTTGCTCTACAGAGTCTAAGCGGAAGCTCGGAAATTACAGGTTGAAGATCACAACTTTATTGATTTGGCGTGAAATGTGACTATATTTAAGCAATCATTACCGGTCTCCCGGACAAACTTGAAGCTGTGTCGGGATATTGATTTGTAACTAGCCGTTGATCTCCATCAAATGCAGCCGTATTATCTCGTTCAAACTTCTCTCTTGTCGAAGCCGGTAACTCAAAGTGTTTAGTGATGTCCATGTAATCTTTGAGGTCTTGTCCATATGGCTCATTTAATATGTTTACTGTCGCACGTGGGCTAACAGGCTGAGTTATGGGTTCAAGTTGTTCTATGAGAAATGTTAGTCATGTACATTCATTCTAGTTTAGTTTTGTAATAAAATTAAGATGTCTTTACCTGGACTGAAGCTAGCTTCGAGTAAAAGATGAGGCTGACCTTGGAGATCTCCTTCCTCTTCTTTCTCTCCCTTGCCGCGAAGATCCCATCGCCGTTTCGAAGGGGGTGGAATGAACTCCTTGACGGGCTTCTCTGCCCCATTGTACCGACCTCGAGAAGCGATGCCGGCACCCCAACGAAGTCGAATTTCATAGCCTTCGCATGTGAGTCCTCGTGTAATGCATTTTTGGCAACCGGGTCGAGCCTCGTCGCACTGAATGCGTTTCTTTTTGCAAGTCCAACAACCTCTGTGCGAGCGGTGGCGGGAGCTGGCCGAGTCTTTTCTCTTATTATCTGAGGACGCCATCGTTGGAAGATGCAGGAAAAGGAATGAACGGAATTCTGGTGCGACCGAAGGTTCGATCACTCATGCTGTTCATATAGGTTCTTTGCGATGTATAGCACCACGAGCTGCACGGGCGCTGATTGGTGAATCAATCTTCTCAAATGTGAACAAATAACGCGCTCTAGTCCTTCTTAGGGAATGCGTCCCGGTTTAGTTGCAATGGAGAAGATTATATTTGGCCCTCAAATTCCCTCGCAATCATCAACTATTTTTGAGTCGACTTGTCCTCACCTCTCCTTCCCCCCGTCACGTTATAACTACCAGTTAGCCCCCGGTCCGAGTTGAGCTTCGGACCTCCCCCCAGAGTGGAGACATCAGCACCTTTTTTGCCTCCAACCCTTTCCGGCAGGTACAAGCAAGCGCTATCGGTCGCCAAAACGGCCCACCGCTGACATGCAGATTAGGCATATGTTTTGTGTCATATCCTACCGGGGGTACCTTGATATTCCAGGCTAAATTGAATCGGGTAGGTCAAAACGCATCTGAGCCTCCCGAACCGAAGCGCGAACTTTCTTTTCGCCTGCAACTACTATGAAGATGATATTGTGTGGGACTCGCCACATCGGAAACCGCGAATTGAACCGTGGATGTCCCGGTGTGTCAAGGATTCGGGAGAAGCAGCCATTCGCGGTCCGTGAGGTCTCTCCACGGGGAATCCGGCCTTCGTGACGAGATCCATCGATGCCGGAGATCGTCATCCTGGATGATTTCATTCAAGAAAATGCACCGCCAGGCACCCGCATCTACCTTCCCCTCTAGGAAGATCCAGCCTGCGCAAAGCTTTGGTGGAGATATTTGTCGTGGATGCGCTGAAGAAATGCCGATGCCTTTTCGCCTACTCCGTATTCTCCAAGACGTAACCAGGTTCTCGCAGCGCCAAGTGGGCCAGTCTCGGTGAAGTCAGGGCCAACTTCGAGGGGTAGAACCACACAACCCGAGACCCGTGGGGTTCCCCAGAAAAAAAAAAGAGAAACCCCCGGGTCGTTGGGGAATGGGGTTGATTATCCCCGCTGTCTATATCCTATATCCTCCTCCAGCAATCTCGATCACGAACCTTCAGACCGAGCATATTCTTGTTCTATCCAATCTTCGACGAGAATACCCGACCATACCCTATATCGACATACGGAAATGACCCCCATCTATCTTATCTGAGACGCTTAACATCGTTACATTCGATCTAGTTATGGACGTGGATTCCGAAACCTGGAAACCGACTGAGCAACAAATCCAAGATGCACAGGATCTTGCAGAATTTGGCCATGGCCAGACTCTTGAACGAAAGTTCAATCTCTGGAGCATGCTAGCCCTTGCATTCTGTGTTCTGGGAACCTGGTCAACTTTCGCACAAGATCTATCCGACGGTCTCATCAATGGCGGGCCTGTATCCATCCTTTGGGGCCTTTCCTTGGTGACCTTCTGCAACACGTGTGTGGCAATCTCTCTAGGAGAAATTTGCAGCAGCATGCCAACAGCATTGGGTCAGGCATACTGGATCTACCGCTTATGGAGCACCCCCTTGGGTCGGTTTGCCTCCTATATCTGCGCCTGGATCAACGTCTTTGGATGGTGGACTCTTGCCGCCTCCCAAGTTGCATTCATGACGAACTTCATTCTTGGGATGAAGGTCATGTTTGATGAAGATTGGACTGGGGCATCTCAGGGCTGGTTAGAGTTTGTTGTCTATATTGGATGCGTTTTTATCCTTACGTTGATCAATGTCGTGGGATGTCGGCGAGACAAGTTCCTCCCCTGGCTCAATAATTTCGTTGGAATCTGGTTCTTTGGACTATTCTTCGTCTTCTGCCTTGCTCTTCTTATTTCTGTCGGCATCAAAAGAGGTCTGTCTTTCCAGCCTGCTTCTTTCGTCTTCGGAAAGTGGATCAACGAGACAGGCTGGTCAGATGGTGTTGTGTGGTTTATGGGACTGGTCCAAGCAGCGTACGTACCGGCATCTTTCCATCGTTTCCTCACCTCCTCCCGCCCGACTAACAATGAAACAGTTATGGTCTCACTGCATTTGATGCTGTCATCCACATGGTGGAGGAGATCCCTGCGCCACGAAAGAACGCCCCCAAGGTCATCTATTTTGCCGTCATCTCAGGTGCGGTCAGTGGCTTCATCTTGATGATGGTCTGCCTGTTCTGCATCCAGGAGGTGAGAAGCGTCATTGACGCACCAAGTGGCTTACCGTTCATGTCGCTGGTTCAGGAAACTGTGGGCCTGAACGGAGCTGCTGTGCTCATCGCACTCTTCATTATGAACGGCCTTGGCCAGAGCGTCAGTATTGTGACTACTGCATCTCGCCTAACATGGGGATTTGCGCGTGACGGTGGCCTGCCATTCAGCCGATATCTTTGCCATGTTGATCCCATCTGGAAGGCCCCCGTTCGCGCTCTATGGTTCCAAGGAGTCTTGATCGCTCTGGTCGGCATTCTTTTCCTTTTCGCCGAGACCGTATTGAATGCGATTTTGAGCGTTAGCACCATCGCCTTGACCATTTCCTACGGTCTGCCTATCCTGACCGTGCTTGTGGTTGGACGCGATAAGCTTCCGCCGGGGGGAGAATTCCGTCTTGGAAAGATCGGTGTCCCAGCTTACTGTGTCAGTCTGGTTTACTGCGCCATTACCTCGGTTTTCTTCTTCTTCCCAACCGTTCCGAACCCAAAGGGCGGAGATATGAACTACGCCATCGCTGTCTTTGGTGTGATGCTGGTGATTGCGATGTCATTCTGGTTCATCCAGGGTAGTAGAACCTACCTGAACACCGAGGAGTCTTCGATTGCAATGATCATCCAGGCGACGGAGGCAGCCAACAATGAGGTTCCAATTTCCGAGGCAAAGAAAGACGAACGCTGAGGGCGAGAGTGGTGATAGTCGTCGATCATTTTGAAAGTTCGTGAAAGAGTGAAGCTTCCCGAAGTTCATTGAAGAGGGATTGGTTCCAAATAGCTCTTGAATAGGTAGGAATGGTGAGCTGCTGTATATAACTTGGAGGGACCAGATGGAGATTTGGTCATGGTATATAGACATAGAGTACATAGATGGCGAGGTCAGGAATTTACATATACTACTTGAAGTTTTATGCATGCCGTCCGTTAAGGGCTCGAAAATACGGTTTTCAGAACGAAAATGTTCAATAAATAACGCAACGCATACTACAGCAAAAAAAGAGAAAGAAATTTCCAAGGTTACAAGGCAACTTGAAAGAAACACACTTGGGCATGGCGGAAAATTTCAATCAAAGAAAGTGAGCCTTTGTAGAGCAAAGACGCTAACACATCGCACCTCAAATAAGAGGGTTCAAACAACCTTGGAATATACCTAAGTACTAGTAGTTTATAAGGTAAGCCCTGGAGAGTGCAAGATGTTTACTAGATATGGTAGTAGTACTAGTACCAGTATAATAACATTTGAGATGATATATATTAGTACGGATTGAATTAAAGTTATGGCAACGGTATTGCTTAGGTGACGGACTTACGGGAACCGTTTCAATGGTAGTCAAAGTCCATAATTAGGTTTCGACGACATAGGTGAACCTTAGGACATCGCAGATTCAAATCGATGGTGTCATTGTCTTCTTATGTTCCTTCAAGACTGTCGAGGTGCGAGCAGTGATGCCTCAAGGCATAAAGGCAGCCGTGCTTTCCCCTTCTAGATGGCTTCGCTCTCGTCTCTTTGCATATTATCCTGTCTCTCTCCCGGCCGTACCCTCTAGCAAAGATTAATTTTCTCCATTTTTGTGCAATTCCGTTTGGTCATTCCTCAAAAGAGTAATTGGTTGTGTTGTCTGGCCAAACCTGAACGTGTCCTGGTGCATGGGAAGAAAACTATCTTCACAGCCAACCTCAAAACCAATCTACCCTCACACTCCAAAGCTCTCTAAACCATTTCACGATACGATGGCGACTACATTCCCGCTTTTCTCTAGCCTGCCTACTGAATTACGACTTATGGTCTGGGAGCATGGGCTAATGCAGCAATAGAGCTACACAAACTTCCACCGCGAGCAGAACCGCATCAAAGTCAGCGGAAAATTCCACCCAAAGCTAATCAGTCAAGTGTGCCGCGAAGCTCGGTGGGTCATGATAAGAAAGGCCACAAAAGTTGAAGGACTTGGCTGGTTCGACTTTGAGCGGCATCTCCTCTTTAGAGACATTGATTTTAGCTATGGGTTGATGAGACATATTCTCAGTAACTACGATCTGGCAAATCATATGCAACACATACTCCTAAATCCTAAGGATTGGGTTTCAGGAATGAAGACAATGATACGCGTATCCTGCGATTTCAGCTCAATTCGAACTATTGTCGTTGTTGGCTCTTGGTTCGCACCACCACAAAGAACTGGTTCATTTGACATCGATCAAGGCTTCGCCCCCGCCGCAAACGACTGGAGGCGAGTGATTTGCAAACCACCCACGGAGATCAACCTCGGACCACTCTTAGATGCGATCCAGAATAGACGTCAGGAGAATGAAGCCCATCTGGCAGAATACAGAATGGTGCTAAGTCAAGATGTGGATAGGCTGCCGGTTCCACTACCACCTCCTTTGCGGCTCTTTGACCACTGTTCGTGGCGTTTCCGATACTGGATAGATACCATGCCAGAATGCCGTGGAAAATCTATCGCACGGTATCCACCCGGGCTTTTCCTGAGAACCCGGGAAGAATTACGGAACCCTTTTACCGTAGATTCCCTCTGGGCTGGCCGTGTGAGTCCCTGAAGAGAATAGTTATTGCGTGAGAAGACAGTAGGGTCAGTGTGTGAGCAGGGATACAGCAGAAAGGAAATCGAGAATTTTAGAGAAGAGTCTTTTGAATTCAAATGAAATACTAGTAATTTACATATTTTGGTCTAGAGCTTGGACTTCATATTGACATGAATAGCCTTCACAGAAGAGTAGGCATCCAGGCCAGCCTCACCGAGCTCACGGCCAATACCACTCTGTTTAACACCACCGAACGGAATACGCCAGTCACTGTCATTGCTGGAGTTGATCCAGACCATACCAGCCTGAATCTGCTTCGCGACACGGTGAGCGCGAGTGAGATTGGTGGTGAAGATGGCGCTGCCTAGGCCATAGGTAGTATCATTGGCCATCTGAACAGCCTCATCCTCGGTGCTGAAGCGAGCAATAACGCAGAAAGGACCGAAGACCTCCTCTTGATAGATGCGCATCTTGGGATCAACGTCCGTGAAGACAGTTGGCTCGAAGAAGAAGCCCTTGCCATTGCCAACGCCCTTGAAGGGCTTGCCACCAACCGCGAGAGTAGCCTTCTCCGACTTACCAATATCAACGTAGGACATGATGCGATCGTATTGAGCTTGGGTCACCTGGGGGCCCTGGAAAGTAGACTCATCGAATGGATCGCCGACCTTGGATACATTTTTGATCTGAGCCTTGAAGGCCGCGAGGAACTTGTCGTAGATCTTATCCTGGACGAGGATTCGGGAGGTCGCTGTGCAGATTTGACCTTGGTTGTACATGATTCCGATATGTGCCCATTCGACGGCCTGCTCGAGATCCGCGTCGTTGAAGACGACCAGAGGACTCTTACCACCGGTTTCCAGAGTAATGTTCTTCAGGTTAACACTAGCCATCTTCATGATGTGCTTGGCGGTAGCGGTGCTGCCGGTAAATGCGATCTTGTCCACATCCAGATGCGAAGCGAGAGCCGCACCAGCAACGGCACCGTGACCGTTCACAATATTCAGAACACCGGGAGGGAAGCCAGCTTCCACGACGAGATTGGCGAAGAACAGGATTGAGAGGGGGGTCTGCTCGGCAGGCTTCAGGACGACAGTGTTTCCGCAAGCAAGAGCAGGACCAAGCTTCCAGGCCGCCATGGAAAGAGGGAAGTTCCATCTGAGACTGTTAGCTTCTAGAATTAGAACTTCGCAGAATGGAAGATGCTTACGGGATGATCTGGCCGCAAACACCGACTGGCTCGCGCACAGTATAAGCAAATTTGTCTGGGGTAGTACCGATAACCTGTCCGAAGATCTTGTCGGCATATCCGCTGTAGTAACGAATGGTTTCGGCAGTCTCAGTTAGGTCATCGTCGCGCGAAACGGTATAAGGCTTTCCGTTATCACAGGTCTCGATCGTCGCAAGGGTCTCGCGGTTATCTTCGATGAGCTGCGCCAGGCGGTTCATCAGCTTACCGCGCTCAACGCCAGGGAGATCTCTCCAAGTTGGGTTGTTGAGTGCGGCGCGTGCGGCCTTAACAGCGGTGTCGACATCCTGCTCAGAGGCCGCGTAGACGGAGGCAATCTCGTTGGCATTTCTATAGATCAACAAAATATTAGCACGGATAGGACGGTTGAATGCGAGAGGAAGATCTGATTGACATACGCAGGGTTGATGCTGGCAATCTTTTCGCCTGTTGACGACTTCACCCATTGATTGTTGATGAAAAGGCCAGTGGGCTGGGTCCAGACACGGCCGTTGGGGGCTGTACACTGCACAGATAATGAAGCCATTGTGATGTGATTGAGGAGATGCTGAATGAAATCTTCAGAAGATTTGACTTGAGAGGAAAGAACAGGCGATCTAACACAGCTGGAGTCAGTTCTTAAAATCCACTAGAGTACCACTTCAACTCCACGCTGCAGCTACATCACCGATAGGCGACATTGATAAGAGATTCGGCACGACATGCCCAAAGGAGAAGGTCGAATGGCCCCGCCTTGCGGGTGTCTGGAGAAGAAGACCCACACGGCATCTCCAGACGATCAAATTCGATCCCGACTCGGGGCACGGGGGCGCACGGGGAGGTTAAACCTAATGAGGGAGGTCCACGCAACCAACCAGACCGCGGACACCGAGGAAGTGCTGCAGGATGGCAAACTCAGATAGATGCCCAGATGGGATGGTAGATGCTGAATTTGCTGTAGAAGAGACGGGCGTATGATATTATCAGTATCGATATATCGCTTGCCATATAACTAGTCAAATACACTACAGAATACATCAGAATATGCTTATTCCAACTACTATTCATGTGCCCGCCATGTGGCAACTTCCTGTCACGTGGCTTCCCCGCGAAATGATAAGCTTGACTGCACACTTCACTTGGCAGTTACACGCAGATAGGCACACGGACAATATTGTACTGGCATTAGGCTATAGCTATTGGCCTGAATTATGCAATAGGGTCAACCTGCCCTATCGGCGAAAGTAGCGTGGCACCCCTGCATGACACACGGATCCTCCCAGTTAATTGGCCACCACTTCCGCCAAAATGCCAGTTTACGCAAGAGATATTACCTGACAGGAAAGGGAGAAACATGCAGTAGAAATTCCCTTCTTCTTCTCCAGGCTTTCGCCAAACTGAGCCAGATCCACTCGCCTACCGTCGGGAAGAGTCGCGAGATACGCGCGACCCAGCCAGATGTTCCTGGTCTACCTAATCGGGTAGGTACATGCGGATATCTATGGATCTGTTCCAAAGTGCCACCGACTATATAAGGGTCCGCCATGGGCGAACTTCATGTTTCTCCAGCTTCTCAAGTTCTTTTCATACAACATCCTACACCATGGCTTCTGCCCCTGATACCACTTCCATCCCGGGTTACACCATCTTCCGGGAGGGAGACTATGACAGCGTTGCTGCCACTGCCATGCTTCCCCAGGGCACTCCCCACCCCCTCGGTATGTGATAAGATAAGAAAAAAATATATATTTCGAGATTATTTTCAGCAAGACTAACACTGAACTCCACAGATCAACTCTCCATTAAGGAAATCCCCCAGGTCGCGAAGCTTGTCCGCGATTACTGCAACCCTAGGACCGTCAAGTTCAACTGCATTACTCTCCGTGAGCCCCGCAAGGCCGAATATGCTGCCTTCAAGGCCGGAAAGATCCCCGCCCCGGATCGCCGTGGCTTTGCCATTATCATCATCCGCGAGACTGAGCAGGTTGCCGAGGTCGTTGTCAACCTGAAGACCTCGAAGGTCGAGGAATACAAGGAGATCCAAAATGCTATGCCCACTCTCACTCTGGAGGATCTCGATGTCATGGAGCGCATTGCCCGCGAGGATGCTCGTGTCATCCGTGCCTGTAACGAGATCGGCATCACTGATATGTCCAAGATCTTCCTGGACGCCTGGGCCATTGGTATCGACGAGCGATGGGGCTTCGACCGCCGTCTCCAGCAGGGTCTGGTCTACTACCGCAACTCCGAGTTCGACAACCAGTACGCTCACCCTCTGGATTTCAGCGTTGTTGCCGATACCGAGAAGGAAGAGGTCCTGAGTGTCGATGTCCGCCTCGTCAACGGCGAGCGCACTGCTCCTCCCCTGCAGGAGCACAACTTCCTCCCCGACTTTGTTGGCGACAAGTACAACCATGATCGCCTCAAGCCCATCGACATCACTCAGCCCGAGGGTGTCTCCTTCAAGGTCCGCGGCAACGAGCTGTCTTGGGCTAACTTCAAGATGCACATCGGCTTCAACTACCGCGAGGGTATCGTCATCTCCGATGTCCGCTCCCACGACATGTATGAGGATCGTGAGCGCACCCTGTTCAACCGTATCTCCGTCGTCGAGATGGTTGTCCCCTACGGATGCCCCGAGAAGCCTCACCACAAGAAGCACGCCTTCGATGTCGGCGAGTACGGCTCCGGTCTCATGACCAACTCCCTCAAGCTGGGATGTGATTGCAAGGGTGCCATCCATTACATGGATGGTGTTATGTCCACTGGAAATGGTGAAGCGGCCGTCATCAAGAACGCCATCTGCATTCACGAGGAGGACAACGGTCTTCTGTACAAACACACCGATTACCGTGATGGTACCGTCATCTCTGCCCGTGACCGCAAGCTCATCGTCTCTCAAATCATCACCGCCGCCAACTACGAGTACGGCTTCTACCACACCTTCACCCTGGACGGCACCTACAAGCTTGAGATGAAGCTCACCGGTATGCTGAACACCTACTGCATGCACCCTACCGAGACTGCCGCCCCCTACGGTACTCAGGTCGCCGCCGATATCACCGCCCACAACCACCAGCATATCTTCTCTCTCCGTGTCGACCCCGAGATCGACGGTGTCAACAACTCTGTTGTGCAAAGCGACGCCGTCTCCTCCGACCACGCTGTCGGCTCTCCCGAAAACCCCTACGGCAACGCATTCCTCAGCAAGAAGACCCCTCTCCGCACATCCCTCGAAGGCGCCGCCGACTACTGCTACGAGACCCAACGCTCTTGGGACATCATCAACCCCAACCGCATGAACGAGATCGCCAAGAAGCCCGTTGGTTACAAGATCCTCAACAATAACTGCCCCCCTCTCCTCGCCAAGCCTGGCAGCACCGTCTACAACCGCGCTGCCTTCGCTCGCAAGCCTCTTTGGGTCACTCCCTACAAGGATTACGAGCTCTTCCCTGCTGGTGACTACGTCTGCCAGTCCACTGGTGAAGAGAACCACCCTCACAACTCGACCATCTTGGACTGGGCCAAGCGCAACGAGAACATCGAGAACACCGATATTGTCTGCTATATTCAATTCGGTCTCACCCATTTCCCCCGCACAGAGGACTTCCCCATCATGCCCGCCGAGCCTGTCAGCGTCATGCTGCGTGCCTCTAACTTCTCCGTGAAGAACCCCGGTCTTTGGGTTCCTCCCAGCGCTATCTGTGTGGATACCATGTCCAAGAATGCCTTTGCGTCTTCGTGCTGTGCGGCTAATGCCCCTGCAAGCTCGTCCAGACTGTAAATATAAGCATTGACATTGGGTAATGGTGTTCTATGAAAAATTGTTCTTGGGTTTCAGCTTGCGATGATACACTGTACATAGCTATTGGTAGATTTCTGTTGATATGAAATATTTCTTTTCACATTTGAAAGTTGTTTCCAATCTTTTCTTCGTAGTATATAATGACATGTAATTCATTAACCCCACCTTAGATAGGATATCTAATGCTCACAGAGACTGAAATGGCCCTCTTGAAACTCCTTATTCTGCTTTGCAGAATTGAGGCCACGCTCTTTCATAAGCTCAAGTCGGTACTCCTTGGCTTCTTCCAAAGACATAGTCGGACAGTCCACCGTCTCCGCTTCAACCTTATCGATCTTCTGCCGTTTCGCAGGCCGATCAGAGCCCTGACTCTCGGCAGATGTCTCATTCTCAGTAGGAGTCTCCTTGCATTCTTTCCAATCCTCTCGTTGTGGCGGAACATTAGCCGAAGAAATGACTCGTCGGTGCGGATCGACCAAAAACAATGCAAGAATCTTGCGATGGCCAGGCTTGGACCGGTCTTCCAGCGAGAACGGACTTACGCAGTGCTGAAGCGTATTGGGGAAGGTGATGAGTCTACCTTCCTTGGAGGCCACGCTGCCGAGGTCTTGTGTCGTCAGGCAGTCGCTGTTGTTTTTCAAGTCGATAGAATAGCCATATACCTGTTGCATGAATTGGTGTTGGTCTTGGTCGTAGTCGAGGTCGTCCATGTAATGATCCATTCCGCGATGGCGGAAAGCGAGTGAGCTAGTGGTAATATTCTCGCTATCGTAGTAGTAGATTGCTGATGCGACGATGCGTTCGTTCTATGAGATACAAGATTAGGTATAATTCGGGGTATAGAGAGAACGGAGAGCGGGACATAGAAGACTCACGAGTTGACCCTCAATATGCCAGCTTCCACCCTCGTACTCGGGTTTCTCGGGGGTCAGTACAATATTCGCTAACTTGACAATGACCTGCAGTTTGCGATGACAAAAGTCTGTTCGGAAATTGATGGGCTGCACCCGGTTGCGGTCTGGCTCGGGGATTTTGAACTCTCCCGGCTCGGGAATTTTGACCTTGCGAGTAGCCTCGTATTCTTTGTGGCGTCTATCATAGTTGTCGCAGCGCTTCCTATATTCGTCGAAGTCATCCTTCCTGTCATACTGTTCCTCTTCTTCGTCCCATTCCGGAAACTCTCCGTCTCCATAGCCTTCCTCCCATTCGACCTGATTGTACGTGATTCTCTGCGGGTGGTCTTTTTCAGTAAGAGATGCCTCCCACAGGGGCACAGTTCGTGACATAATCTTTTCAAGGACTTGGTATAGCGCGCGATGCTTGACTGGGTGGGCATTGTTGATATAGGACAAGATGCGACAATCTCCATTGAGAGATCTATATCACACGGCATCCACTGGAATTTCATGCTCAGCACCGGTAGGTCAGAGAATCTGCTCCTGTGAAGCCGGTCACTAGAAATGGCCTTCTCCTCGCCATCCGGAGGAGTAGGAAGGATTTTGCCTTCCCCGATATAATCAAGGCAGTCTTCAAGACTGAGAATCTTATCAGGGAGGACTCGCGTCTTGCCGTAGAGGACCGGGAAGAGGGATGGGTGCACGAGGTCCAATACCTTGTCATCAGAGCCGGGATGGTAGTCTTTCTGGTCTTCGGGAACATCCTCGAGAGGCTTCACTGCCTCTTTCAGCGCATCCTGAAGCTCTTTGGAAACGGCGGTATCCGACTTGATCACATTTTCAAAGACCTCGAAATATCCATGTTTCTCGAGACAAGTTGTCTTCCACTGCAGTTCTTTCATAATCCAGTCCATCATTTTGGGCGTGACATCTTGTCCACTCTGGGCGATTTCTTCGCGCCATTTATTGGTGATGGTCTCATCAAAGACTTTTCGTTCCCAGTCAGGCTTGTCGCTGATAGTATTCATTACTTGCATCATAATGATTTCTCTCTTGACAAGGAGTTTGCTAGAAGAACGGAGGAATAGAATGTCAATACCAATGAACGCCTGTAAATTGGATGTTCGTGATCAACGCACTCGAGTCTATCATCTTTCAGATGATTCGGATCCAGCGCGTTGTAGAAGCCCGTGGAGATGTGACTCAAGGTGGTCCCCCTCTTCAACATGTCGCTAGACAAGATAGTATATCAGAGCCATCGTTCATCTATCGATATCCAAAAGATGATCGGCACCTACTCAATACTGCTTTTATAATCAATTGGGTACCACCGCCGGCGCAGCTCATTGATGTTTGGCTGGACCAGTTAGCTTTCGCTAGTAAATATGGCGTCGGACATGAGAAAGCTCACAGCCGGTGCAAAATTCAAGGGCACATTGAACCCAGGCATTTGGGTTTGGAACCATTCGTGTGTAGGATCCATAATGAATGGCTCATCCATTGCTGAATATTGAAGCTCGAATGCTGGAATTTTGCTAAAAACCTCGGATATTGCGGTTGCGGTGGCTTTTATCTCAAAGTGTCTTACACTAGCCCCCAGGCAAGGATCAGGCTGCCACTGGGGGTCAAAGAGACCTCGGAAGATTGGCGAGAGAGGTGATTGGTACGAGTGCCTGCCAAGAAGAGATGGTGGGACTATTGACTTAGGTTGTCTTGGCGCTGTCGAAATGAGGAGATTAAGAACTTGAAAAAAGTCTGAGCGTAAGAAATGCGGTGTTTTCAAATCTTCGTGATGAGCTAGTTCTGTACCGCACGGCCATCTTTCGAGTTTCACGCTTGGAATATGGAAGTTGTTCCAGGTTTGACGAGGGTAAGAAAGTCAGTGGGCAGCGGAGTTTGAATATAGAGTATTCATACATCCATATACGGGGTTACCATGTTACCCTTCTCGATAGTTTCGATTAGCCCGACCTAGTTTATAACCCTTGTCTCTTGAAGCCAGACTTCGCCCTCCTAGTCAGAGCGGAGTGAGGAGGAATCCAGATGTGGAAAACGAGATTCTGATCTTCAGCATACGATTTCATGGACTTGAAAGCTGAAGCAAGCTGGGTAGCAGATCTCGGATACCTGCACGAGGAAGTTTATGACCAAGCAGTGATGCTGAGTATTACCATGCAGCTTTTAAGAACTGGTCGATCAGGGACTCAAGAGGCTTCCCGTGCCATTGGAGATGAATACGCCGGAACCAAGGTCTCGTTCTCGGCCAATGTGACGAGGAGGAGATAGTACCAGTGCAAGTTTAAGGAAAGATGTTACTGATATTCTGCCATTGAGAGAAGTGGAAGGTAGATATTAGTACCTAGAGCATGGTTGAAATATTTATTCTCTTTTCACTAATCATTTTCTCAGGTCAAAGATTGACCATGTCTTGATGGGTGATGACTTTCGCATATTCAAAGTGCAGCCCGGCCACCCAAGTAGAGTGATGGCATGGTTATATTTCTCGGAATTCACTGTCCTGGTGCGTAGACCCTTATGGTCTAGGGAAACAATTGGTTCCTCTAGGAAAGCCCATATGCGGGATAGGAGAAGCTGAATTGCGGGCTTATCTTTTTGTCTTTTTGCAAAACTTCCAGATCAACAGATCAACTCCGTCTTCCGGAGCCCAGCTCTCTCTTTTGGTCATTCTTTTCTCTGTGCAAACGCTTTTTGTTAACGTTTGTTTACGTTGTCAACATAGGGGTTGTTGCCGGAGTGCCTTAATGCCTCATCTCTCAGGTGTCAACTCACTCAGCCGCACTGGCTTGGCCCCCACAAGATTGACTCAGTCCATTCCCCACTTACACTTACACTTGTGTACCCTTCTGCTTCACTTGTCTACTTTTGGACTCCGCGTCTGAAAGTGAGTCATCCAGTTAGACATGTGCGAAGATTGGTACGGGTATAAATATCTTCTCACAAGACCTCAGATGGCACTCTTGTCGTGCATTGAAAGTTACAAGCTGGTCAGCTACATCAGCAACCATGGAGAAAGTAAGAAAGACCTTTTTCAACCCACTGGCCAGTTCGAAAGCCAAGGTGGTAGAGATCCTTGAAGCTCTTCCAGTCGGCTCAGCGCACCCTTTCAGTCCGGAACAGATTCTTCTCTGTCGGTCGGAGGATGGAATCACTGAGATCGACATCTCGGCTTATCCAGAAGACTTCTTTTTCAATGCTCTCGACTTGGGTGAAATGGGAGAAGTTCTTTTGAGACGGATGGCCAGGTTTAATGAGTTGGGTAAGTTTTTCGTGACTACTTCTCTCGAGGAAAATCTTCATGCTAACATTTACGCAGACATTTTCAAGGACTTCCAGATCATGCAAGCGCCGGATACGACATTCAAGATCCCCATCGTCTCAGATCAAATTACCGTTCTTGCGGTCTCCGAGAGGACTCCGAATTACTGGGACTTTTGCTTCGCGGACGAGGATTGCGACGCATGCTGCTGGCTGGAAAGGAAGACATTTAGCGGAATCACCCACAGTGGGGACATTCTCCAGGGCAACGATCTCCTCGATTTTGTTTGGATCAACAAGGACTCTCTAACAGAGAAAGAGATATGCGTGTTCATCTCCGGCTACCATACCACACAGATTTCGCGTTTCATGGGAACACACCCTGCAATGCTTGTTGCAGACCATGTGGACAAGGTATGTTTAAAGACCGAGTGCTACATTTCTCATTATCGACTAGATGGCTGACTGAAACAACAGATTCTCTATATCATTCCAGTACCGTTGGATGCAGCGACAATCGGAGATGCGACTATTTGTTGTCCCCTGGTAATAAAACGCGATGAGGATTCGTTAGTTTTCTCAATACTGCCGACGGCGACTACAGACCGAAACATGTTCTGCCATGGCAAGAGAATGGACAGCCCTGCCTTCCCGGAAGCCATCAAACGTGCCAACTTTACTATCTCAGCAAAAGAGTCGACGAAACGATGTAAGCATGATATGGAAGGAGCCATTAGAACTTCAAAAAGAAGGAAGCTTACGGAGACAGACCAATTAGATGATTTGGCGGATGTGGATGCGGATGCGGCAACGACTTCAAGAAACATAGACAATACTGCCAACCACAGGAATGCTGTTTTAACCACCTATTCGGCTACCATACCCTCATTCCTCGACCAAGGAGAAGCCCAGATTATACGATTCGGTTCGGGTCTCGAATTTGAGTCGTCTAGCAACGAGCTATCGACACAAGCCAAATCTTCCGGTATCGTTCTTCCGTGTATATTTGGCTCTGAATTACAAGGCCCAGCTCTACTGGCAACGGGAACGGCTCCCTCCAACGTTCCATTCTCCAACGACAACTCGCTCCGAGAATACTACAAGAAACTGGAAAGCGCCGTGGTGATCGTCGACGAAAAAATGACCGACAATGCTCGCAACCTCGCATCTCACTACCGACTCAATGCACTCTTCATTGTGCAGCTTACCCCCGAAGCAGAGTCTAAGAATCCAGATGCTGTTCTTTCATTAATGAACTCCGCAAATATCAATGCTGTAACTGCTCTCGCAGGACCGCAGTCCTTGGTCTTGGTTCAAATCTGCGACAAATTCTACTTCTACAGAGGCATTGCTAACCTCGCACACCTTGATACGTCGGGACTGGAATTTGGCACCGATTTGACATCTCTTCTCCACACAGTTGGAATGGAATCCATACTTGATCCGCGGGCTCCCCGGATAGTCAGACTCGACGAAGAAAATTCAATTCTTCTTCCTGCGTCCGGCCAATTTGTTCAACCTCAAGCTCTGCAAAAGGTGCTCGAAGAAATATCGATTGAGCAGATCCAAAGCTTAGAGCGAGACATCTCAGCTGCCGTTCCCCAGCTACAGATGCTTCTCAACCAGAAAGACTTGCAAGAACTCTCAAAGTCCCTGGTAGCCACCTTATCTGCAAAGGTCAGCAACATAGCAGCTCCTCTGCGAGAAAAATATACCCGCTTTTTGACAACTGAGTACAATGTCGACAATCGAGAGTCCGCGTTGATGAAGAACAATCTGCTGGGAGAATTGAGAAAGGTTACAAAGGATACGCAAAAGACACTCGAGCCGATCATTTCCTGCTTGGCTAATATGATATCGTCCCAAACGACCTCCAAGCGAACACACGACTTGAAACGACTTGTTCGTCAGACAACCATTCAGAATAATGTCGAGGCCGCGAAGTCCATGACCTTTGATGCTCTGTCCGGATATCTCGAAGAGTATGCAGAGGATATGGGAGTCATGTTACTAAATATCGAGACGGCAACCTTCCGAGGGCTATTGGGTAACTTGAAAAACAATTTGATCGATGCTAGGTACGTGACGGAAGCACCACTCCCCCATTTGCTAGACACGAGTGAAACTGACAATCTTCCTAGCCCGTGCTGCGCTCTAGATTCTCGAATCCTCCACCTTCAAGGCTTCGACGCTGGAATCCTGATCGAACAGTCCCAGTCAAAACACGATGGTCCCCTCCGAAGCACAGCCGGAGTCTCCCAGCCTATCCTCGCTCTGCCCTACCTAAGCCAACTATCAGGAAGAGGGTCAATGTTAGCATGGGTGTGTTGGGACGAATTCGTCAACCTCAAAACTCCCTATAAAGTTCGCTGGATGGAAAAGTGCAACGAGCCACACATCGCCGCCCTGCGAATCATCATGAGAAATACCCTGAGTCAAGCCGTCGCATCAAGAGAATACAATCTACAACCAGGCTCCAATGAAACAGGCGCACTGATGAGCGCTCTCTTAATGGCATCCATGTCCAAGCTCGCAGCAATGCGCACATCCCGACCCACAGAGATAGTCGGAACAGCCGAAGACACTGTTACAAGACTCATGCGTGGGCTTTTCGGCAATCTTTTGACTATCGCCGGGTCCGGACTCCGCCCTCTGAGTATGGTCTGGCAATTATTCGGTCAAAATCCTCAATACGATATCCCCGCCACAAGGGGCGACTGGGTCTGGTACGAGACAGTTGTCAAATTGTACCCGTACACGGGGTGGCCACTTGCTCAATTCCACTCCAATCTAGAGAAACTACTGGACAAAGCCGTAATCCGGATCGTGACCAAGAACGAGAATATCGCGCAGATCAAAGCATCTCGAACGGAGGAGATGACTAAATTTTGCAAACTACGGAATGTTCACCTCACCCATTCTCGAACAATCTTAACCGTTTTCATGCGTATGCTCACAGCCAACATGAAGAACGGTACCGAAATTGACATCGCTGCCGTTGCAGCCCGTCTACTAGCACACATCCCTCAAACATTGGACAGAGAATTCGAAAGCTACAAAAGAATGATCTTCTACCTGAACCATCTGTCAGAAGGAAAGCCGAGAATCACTGAATGCGATATCATCCCCATGAATCTCTACACAACACGATCCGGAGCATTCGCAGAACTAAAGCAGCAAGTCCGCGAAGCATGCAAAGAAAAGAACTGGGATCAAGTCAAGAAGTCCTGCCAGGATATTCTAACGAAGAGGAACGAAATAGCGACCCTCTGGAACGTTGCGCCTGAATTGGTGAAGGTTCACAATATTACGGCATACAGGACTCTACTGGGGGCGGATTTTGGCGAAAATGTTGACCAAGACACCGCGCGTACCAATCATCAGATCGCGCGGCAGATTGCTGGAGATGCGGAGATTGAGCTTGTTCCCTGGCACGTTGGGAAGAAGGGTCAATATGGTGATATTGAGCCTTTGGATGAAAGTGTTGTTCATGAGATCTTGACTGGGGAAGCGGGTAGTAGCGGTCAAGAACACGGAGAAGAAGCTGTCGAGGCAACGGAAATGACCGCAGAAAAGGAAGTTGTGAAACTCGGAGATGAATTTGTTCGGTTCGAGGAATCTTTCAAGCCGGGTTTCATCCAGACAATGCAAAAGGAGTTCACCATTGAAGCAGTGTGTGAAGCTATGATGGTTCCTGTTTCCGCGATGCGTGTTTTCGTCGATGCGCTGAATCCGGAATTCGATTGGGGGGAGTTCGGGGTAAATTTCCAAGCTGTTATCTTGGGTTTGATGAAGAATCGCTCTGGTCGGGAGGATAGTCGGCCAGTGAGAAAGTTGTTGCGGCTTGAGAAGGGGCTGTTGCTGGCAGGCTAAAGCCTAATGTTTTGGGATTCGTACGGAGGAGTAAATACCTGGCGTTTTTTTTCAGTTATTCAGACACGAGAGTCATTTCAGACAAAGTTTTGTTTTCACTTCTAGGTTGCTTCGCTTCCACTACCAACCAGTACAGATATCATCTTCCAAATCAAATGGTATCAATTATCAATCGCTAAACAAGACAAGAATCCAATCCATGCACACGATCCAAGTACCACCAGTCATATATACAAGTTTAAACACCCCGCAGCGCCATCAACCTCCCCAAATTGGACCCTGACCATGACCATGACCAAGTAAACTAACTATACATCTGTACAACGAGCGCCGCCAAATTCAATCCAGCTCACAAATCCTCCTTCTCCCCCTCATCAACCCCCAAAAAGAAATCAAGCTCACTCGGACCACCCTGTGAATTCTCGTTCTCAGCAAGTTGCTCCAATAAACTCAAAAACGGATCCTTCTCCACAGGTCCCGTTTCACTACCCGCCGTATGCGATCCAGAAGTCTGGCTCTGCGCGCCCGGCGTAGCAGCCGCGCCTCCACCAGACGCATTTGCCGCGTCGAAGGGGAAGGTCGCGTACTGCGGGTTTGAGGGGGGTGTTGGTGCTATGAAGCCCTCTGCTAGATTGAAGGCCGGTGGGGAGAGACCGAAGGCTGAGGGGGAGAATGATGTTGGTAGGGAGAGGTGGTCTGATGAGGGTTGTTGTGTGGGGTCTGGGTTTAGGGATACGGGGAACAGGGATTGGAGGGAGGGGGAGGGGTGGAATTGTAGGGCTGGTGAGAGGTCTTTTGCGGAGGGGTGTGTTGAATCGGGAGTTTGGGTTTGGGTTTTGAGCGTTGGTGGGCGTGGTTGGTAGAAAGGGTTGGTATTGAAGCCGGAAGGTGGCGCCATGGGTCGTTGATAGTATTCTTGTCCAAAGGTATTTGGGCTAGGTGAGGTGTTAATGGGAAGGTGTTCCATTTTGCATTGTGTTGGGAAAGGGAGAAGGGAGTCTTACAATGAGACAAGCTCATCGCCTGTATCTATCAATCTGACATGGGCGCCGTCCGCTGCTAGGCTCGGGTATCGGTCGAGGAAGTCCTCTAAGTGGAAGACCGGGGAGAATCGCATCGGGCTAGTAGCCAGATTACGGACCAACTCTGAGTGGCAGGTGTAAATTGCTTGGAGAAGCTCCCGTTGGTGTTGGACGCCGGCCCAGGAATTTCGGAGCCAAGCCAGCTGGTGCATCTCACGAGTGAGGAACTCTGCGCTCGAGGAGAAGACCTCTCCTTCCTGGCCCTTATAGTGTACTCCGTGGACATGCACAGTACCGGCTGTGCACACGCAGTATCCGACAAAGGCAGGCCACTCGATCAAAGGAGAATTGCGACCTAGCTCCACCAGTTCTGCGATTGCGTTGGAATGCGAGAAACAGAGGTTGGTAGCTTCGATCTGCCATGACTGGTGTTGACCTGTTCCGCGGAGTTCTACCAAGTCAATTGGTAGAAAGGGGCGATAAATCAGGCAATGGACGAGATGATAGATTAATTTGCTTAGGAGCAGCGTAGTGCTCTCTGGATGACCGAACAGAGCCTCAATCGAGGAAAAGACGTCCTGCGTCCCGGCGGCCCAGATGTCCAACTCTTGTCGAATCTTGGACAAATTGGATAACGCATGCCAAGGGAAATGTGAATCGCCCTTGACGCCACCCGCTGCCAAGTAGCGGTTCGTGACACCTAGAATACGAGTAATATCAATCAAAAGAGAGGCGGCGCTGGGTGATTTGCGCCGGGAATCAGCGGAGTATTGGATGTTGGGGCCAACGTGGAACAGCTCCCCTTCGACGGTGAGACCGGGAGTATGAGAAGACCAAACGGGTAAACGTAGCACAATAGAGTGGTCGGCAATGAGACAGGGGCGAGGGGATCCGCAGGTAATGAAGCGATCCATGAGATAGACAGACCAGAAGAGTCGCCGCCTCATTTCTCTCTCGGGGGGTGCTAGGTTGCTCTTGGAGGGTGCCTCGCGGAGAAGATCCAATGCAACTACCATGGCCGCGCAATTTGCTAGACTTGTTAGAAGTAAACTGTAGTCAAGAGATAGCCGAGAACATACAGAATGTCATATATGCCTTTTTCCCTAGTCCATAAGCGAAAAATGCCTGCGAGAGCAGCAGGAGAGTCTGCAGCCCCTCAACCGTGGGGTTGTCTACATCAATCATCCGGCGCGCCTGCAGGGCAGCATCTAGACCCAAACGCAGAGACTGGTCTGGCTGACCGACCGCATGTACATATCTGTGGTGATTGAGTTAGCAGACTGACTCCTTCAAAGGCGGCAAAAAGCCCACCTCGCGGTCATGGCCGATATCGCCATAGACAAGGGCGCAGATAGCTGTTTTAGTTGGTGCATCTGTCGTGTACTCGTTTCGTCGAGGATGAAAAAGGGCTTGCCGTGAAGGCGCCCGAAATATGCATCGAGCAGGATATCTGACAAGATGACATTGTGGGCCTGTGATTGCGACTGGGAATGTGATGACTGTGGTTGCGAGAGGGCCGGAGATTGGGCCTGGTCGGTCGCGCGAGGAAAGGACTCGGCTGGCTGAGAGAGAGATGTGGATAGCGACGGTCGGCGATCGTTCGAGGAGTATGGATGAAACGAGGCATCTATGGTGTTTCGTCGGGATTGATTGCCGAGGGGGAGATCCTCTGGGGGATCTGGCGAAGTGGGTGATATGGGGTTTTTCTCATCCTGAAGTCTTTTTTCGAGGCCATCGACGCGTTTGAGAAGGGCCTCGAGGACGTCGGTCTTGGGGCCGCGTTTCTTGGGGATGGCATCTAGAAGAGGCGAGGCGAGATGTGTCAGAGGTGATCGGCATGGGTGAGACAGCTGTAGGTGGGCTCATCCACTCACCATAGACGCAGGCACATTGGAAGACCTTGCAGGCTTCACAGCTCGGGCGCAGACGATTACATTTGATCTGGAATTGCATTAGCATTGGAATTCGCATTGGCATTCGCATTGGGATCGGGATTGCCCAGCATTGCGGTGCCGGCATCGGCATTGAGCGTGGGACGAGATGGAATGAGATGTGGTCGATACCTTTCTTTTGCGGCAAGATTTGCAGTTCATCGCCTCGCGCGGTTCTACCGTTGCGCGACGCGGTGTCAACCGGTCTATACTGACCTGTGGACGAGACATGATGGTGAGGAAGAGGAATGAGGGAGCAGGGAAATAAAAAGGTGGAGGCGAAATGCGGAGAAGCCGAGAGCCCACCGGAGTTTGGTCTGGTACAGCATAGTAAAGTACTACTAGTATAGTTACAGACTAACCGTGGACTAGTCTAGTCTAGTCTAGACTATTTTAGTCTAGGGTAAGGCGTAATTATTATTATTATTATAATTATTATATAATATCCAGCTAGGGCTCTCTTGCCGAATTGCGGATTCGGACTAGTCAGGCTAAATGCTAAATGCTAAATACATACTCCGTACTACTGGTAAATGTCTCGGTAAATGTCCATCCTTGTAACATCCCCGAGCCCTACATCAGCACTGAACCAATACCTACAAGGGTACCACGTTTAACTAGTACACCACCATTACTACTACTATCACATGTCTCTGACAATCCTGCAGATGCCTGCAGCTGCCACTGGATATCCCCACTTCCATTCCCATCATCCCCCCACCTGAAACATACAAGATGAAAGGAACAGCTAAGCGCCGGCCAGCATTCCCCATTCGTAAGAACCCTTACTATAGTGATAAATTAACTATGCTATACTCTTTTCGAGACGGATTCAATAGTACTAGTACTAGTACTATATGACATGCATTGAGTTTACTCGTATACCTACAAGTACTCGTATACTACTCGTATAGGTGTATCATACCCACAGGAATATCTCTAAATAGCCTCATTCTAGACTCACTCTATACCCGGTAAAGTATACTTCCCAGCTAGAACTACTAGTAGAACCCTCTACTTAGTTACTATCCTAGTACCTTCAGGCTACCCCTTAGGCACACCACCAGACATATCCCTCACAAAATCAGCCATCTCCCTCGCCCTCGAACCCCCCATCCCCTCCAACCCACCAATAACACCCTCTCGATCCGCAACACCTTTCTCCTGACTCCCCTTAAACCTCCCCTCCACCCGCGTGATCTCCACCTCCATCCCCACGATCCCCTTCTTCAGCATCGAAATATACTCCACCGGCGCATCAGCAATCCTCCACGGAGATCGCCCCTGCCCTAATTCAGATTCATCACCCCCAACACTGCCATTCTTGCCACCCCCAGCATTACTC